>KE151495.1:4719-18523 GCA_000411095.1 Aethionema arabicum
ACGTTTTGCTTTATTAGAGAGAGAATCTCTATAATTTACCTTGATATTGCTTCGGGTAGTGTATCTTTACATACATGCCATTTTTATACATGTACAAAGTGTAAGTTTTTTTCTTTTTGTTCATGTGATTTCCAATTAAACTCATTTAAGTCACACATATGTAAAGGTTGATGCTATTGATATATTTTTATCTGCAAATCATATATAATAGAAATTAAAAAAAAAAGATTCAATTATTTTCATTGCAAAAATTGTGGTTGGGTATTAGATGTAGTTAGTGATATAGATCCGTACTTGGTTGAAACTTATTGTAATTAGAGGAATTAGGTCCAACGTTCGAACTGTTTTAAGAGGGGCCAACGATTTAATTCAAAATTTATGAGAAAATGAATTCTTTAATATATAAACTTTTCAAAAATACCTTAATTCAATTATGTTGATTAACACACAAATTAAGGATCGCGTGGAATTTCCAAAACCACAGTTATTGTTTTATTCTCTATTAATTATTCCTATATATATATATATATTAAATAGATTTATATATTTATATGGATTTATATATTTGGAAAGACAAGCATTATAACGAAGTAAAAAAAAAAAAGACAAGCATTTTAGTATAGAAAAAAATACAAAGATTTCCAAAAAAAAAATGCTTTTCAAAATCTTACAACTTAATTTTTTTGTAATTAAAAAAATTTCAATCTAGCTCTAAAGTTATGAAATTAATCATTTAATTTCAATTTTTGTAGCTTTAATGTAGCGAAATGCGATACTTGGTGTGAATTGCAGAATCCCGTGAACCATCGAGTCTTTGAATGCAAATAGGGCCTCAAGCCTTCGGGCCGAGGGCATGTCTGCCTGGGTGTCACAAAACGTCGTCCCCCATCCATCTTCGATAAGGGACAGAAGTTGGTCTCACGTGTGGTACCGCACGCGGTTGGCCTAAACCCGAGCCAAGGGCAGCAAGACTGTCCCGACTAGCGACTAGCGGTGGTGAACAAATTTTATGAATATTTAGTCCATAAATTCATACTTATATAATATAATACACAATGGGGCACTCAATTAAGGTGGCCTAAACATTGTAGGAATATTTATTACCATTTTTGGCGAATCAAGAAGTATTTATCATGCAACTTGTGTCTTTCACTAATATACTACTTTTCAACAAGTAATAAATTCAAATGATAAAATCATGTATATATATATTGTACACTATATATATATATATATATATATATATATAGCAACCCTAACTTAGTTCATGCGTACTCATTACAAACACATTCTTTATTTTGTTTTCTTCTAAAAATGGCAATAACCATAGGCTTTCTTGAAATCTTCATAGCATTCTTTTTCTTACTTGTTTTACCATGTTTCTTGCTTCACAAGAAAACTCCTCGATCGATGTTCACGAACTGGCCGGTCCTCGGTATGCTACCCGGTCTGGCTCTACAATTTCCACGTGTCTACGAATGGATGGTTGAGGTACTAAACGTTACCAATATGACGTTTGTGTTCAAAGGGCCATGGTTTAGTGGAGTGAACTTGTTGTTTACGGCTGATCCGGTTAACATTCAACACATATTGTGTACAAACTTTGGAAAATACCCGAAAGGACCGGAGTTTAAGAAGATTTTTGAAGTTGTAGGTGATGCAATTTTCAATGTAGACGCAGGTCTATGGGAAGATCTAAGGAGTTCTTCTCATGCTATCTTAAGTAGTCAAGAGTTTCAAATGTTTTCAACGAGGATAAGTATGAGTAAGTTAAAGAACGGTCTTTTTCCAATTCTTGAAGATGGTATGAAGAAAAACGTTTATGTTGATTTACAAGATTTGTTTCAAAGATTCTTGTATGATACTTCTTCAATCTTGATGACCGGGTATGATCCAAATCTTCTTTGCATAGAAATGCCTGATTTTAAGTTTAGTGATGCGGTCAATGGTGTCTTGGACGGTATTTTCTATAGACATTTTAAGCCTGAGATGTGGTATAGGTTTCAAAGTTGGATTGATGTTGGAGTAGAGAAGAGAATGAAAAGAGGGGTTGCTATTTTTGATCAAATTTTTGCAGAGATCTTATGTGCTAAAAAAGAAGGGATCAAAAACCGCGGAATCGATAAAAACTCACAGGAAGAAGTCTTGGATTTCTTAACTTATTACATGACCGCAGACACGGTTAAGTATAAGAACTTGAGACCAAATAGTGATAAGTTTGTTAGAGATGTTGGTTTAGGGTTCTTGGTTGCAGGAAGAGACACAACAAGTTCAGCTCTCACTTGGCTCTTTTGCTTACTTTCTAAACATCCTAAAGTTCTGAACAAAATCCCAGATGAAATCAACTCGAAGATGCCGGTTTTTGATTCTTTAGAGTTAGACAAACTTGTGTATCTACATTGTGTAATTTGTGAGACACTTAGGCTTTATCCAACGGTTCCCTTTAACCACAAGTCACCAGAGAAAGCAGATGTGCTTCCAAGTGGTCACAAAGTAGATGAGTCTTGGAAGATTATCATCTCAATCTATGCATTAGGGAGGATGAAATCTGTGTGGGGAGAAGATGCAGAAGAGTTTAGACCAGAGAGATGGATTACAGACAATGGAACGTTAAGACATGAACCATCTTATAAGTTCTTAGCTTTTAATGCTGGACCAAGAAGTTGCATAGGGAAGAAGTTAAGTTTCTTGCAGATAAAGACAACAGTTGTGGAGATAATAAGAAAGTATGAGTTTGAAGTGATTGAAGGACATAAGATTAGTCCAGTTCCATCTATTGTTCTTAGAATGCAACATGGACTTCAAGTCAAAGTCACTAAGATCTAAGTTTAATGATGATTTGTTTGGACATGGTAAGAAAAAAGTTGTTATGCTTTGATTTATCTTATAGATTAACGACAAAATCTTATATAAACCATGATGTTTTTGTTTTTTTTTTGTCTTTATTTTCGTAGTTTATTCTCTATGGTTTCAATATAATATTAAGGGAAAACGACTAATTTTTTTTTATAACTTTTACTAGGTGTAAAGTTAATATCTCTACTATTAAAAAAATAATTTAATTCTAAATTTATCAAATGCAGTTATTATTTTCTGGTAAATAAGTCAGTTAATTTAATCTTTAAGTAGTAAGGGTATTAATTTTGCACTTTAAGAGGGTTTTTAGTCGTTTTGCATGAGTAAAATAATGACATGACATTCGTATCTATAAACCACCAAAATTTGTAATATCTTTTAACAAAATAATTTATTTATTATAAATAGCGTATCAAATACCAAAAATCAATATATGGTGATGACTGGTTACATTGTAGCATTATAACAAAGTTAAATTTATTAACTAACAAAACCCCACAGATTAATCAACATTTAGTATACTATAAATGTATTTTTAGTTTTTTTTTTTTTTGTCATCGATGTATTTTTAGTTAATAAATACATTTCCTAGATTGAGGATATTTTCTTAAAACCCCAAAACTAGAGGGAGAGAGAAAAAAAAAGCGAACATATTTTGCAAGTATTTATTTATGATGAAATTTTAAAATAGATTTAAGACAGTGTTTTAATAATTGTATAAAATATCTAACTTGTATAAATATGATTGCAGGTATTAGAATAGTTAGTTGTATCGATCCGTACTTGGTTGAAATTTATTATAATTAGGAATAAGTTAGAACGCTCAAACGGACCAACGATTTAATTCAGAATTTATGAGAAAAGGATTGCAAAATCTACAAAGTGTGATTTGTGAGACACTAAATAGTTGCTTGGGAAAGAAGTTAAGTTTCTTGCAAGTGAAGACAGTAACTGTTGAGTTAATAAGGAAGTATGAGTTTGAAGTGGTTAAAGGACATAAGATCACTAAGATTCCATCCGTTCTTCTTAGAATGCAACATGATCTTCAAGTTAAAGTCACTAAGATTTAAATTGGCAAAAAAACAAAGAGAAATTGGCTGTTTTACATAATTGGTAGACCTTCTTTAGTTTTTTAATCCAAAAACTAATTTTTTATTTTACACACATTTGGGTTAATGGAAAGACTAAACTACCCTTCCACACATCTAGATATCTTTTTAGTTGATCTAATGGAGGGTTTAGGGTTTAGGGTTTAGGGTTTAAGGTTTAAGGTTTCGGGTTTAAGCTTTTAAGGTTTAGGGTTTACGGTTTAGGGTTTAAGGTTTCGGGTTTAGGGTTTTAAGGTTTAGGGTTTAGGGTTTAGGGTTTAGGGTTTAGGGTTTAGGGTTTAGGGTTTTAGGGTTTAGAGTTTCGGGTTTAGGATTTAGGGTTTTGGGTTTAGGGTAAATAAATTACAGGGGCATTATCGTCATTGTTAATTATGTGGTGTCTATAAAATTAAAACTGGATTTCAAATGTCTATCATACTCAAAAGGTATATGAAATGTTTATTTTGCTAAATTTCTCAAAAAAAATGACAATTTGTTTTTATCATATATGGATGTTTTACTTGTCAAACCAATATATAATTATGGAAAAAAAATGTAATTTAAAATGCTATAGTTTTCTGTCGACGAAAATCCTATAAAATAAGGTTTTTTAAAAAGTTAAAAAAAAAACCCACCAATGAGCTCCGATATATATATTGTGAGATTAGGGTCGGCCGTTGAACTACAGTAGTCTAAAGCAAAATCTGAAATTAGAGTTGGTTTTTCATATATGAAAAAAGTTTTAATATTTTTTTCTTTAAGTAAATCTATAATTCGGGAGCCAGTATAATTTAAGGCCGAGGTTAAAGTTTCGTCCGGCTTGACTCAAGACCGACCAAGAGTGGGACACACAAAAATATAAGAAAAATTCTACCAATTGTTGGAAATACATGTTTTTTTTGTTACATCTATCTCCATTAAAAATCTTGGTGAATTTATTTTTGATGGTCGAAACCAATCTTTAGCCGGTATTTATGATGTTTTGGATAATTTTTATATTATTCAGGTCTCAAAATTAATTGCTCTGAATCTCCTTAGCTTTATGACAAATTTTGATAGCAATAAATTCATGTATCTCATTAGATGCGTCATTGCCCCAACATGTCTGCACTTACAGTTTTATAGCCTGTATTTACAAACTTCATCAGGTGCCATTTTAATAGATTTATCTATTTATTTAAAAAAAAATACTTTTTACAAAAAAAAGTTACCGTATTAAACAAAACATCAGGTGTAAAATTGTATAGAAATATACTACTTAATTTCTTTTAGACTTATATATATGATACTTTCTCTGTTCTAAAATAGATGATTTTTTAAAATCTATGCACAAATTAAGAAATATTAATTAATTATCAAAGATCTTTTAAAAAAAATCACATTCTCTAGTTTTCTATTGTTCTATAATTAGAATAAATTTTATGATCTTTTAGCTCATTTTTTGGAAATTTATGTCTTTGACGTATATTATTTAAAATTAAATTAAAATTACTAAAAATCAAATATTTTGAAACAAAGACTAAAACTAAAAAATCATATGTTTTGTGGGATTGAGGGAGTATATCTTTACATGTACAAAATGTAAACTTATTTAGTGTTCTTGTTAAGTCACATATGTAAAGGTTGATTCTATTGATATATTTTTATCTACTAATTACATATAATATAAATTAAAAAAAATCAATAAATGTTCATTGAAAAATTTGTGGTTGCAAGTATTAGATGTAGTTAGCGATATCGATCCGTGCTTGGTTGAAACTTATTGTAATTAGGAATTAGGTACAACTTTCATATTAACTGTTTTAAGAGGGGCCAACGATTTAATTCAAAATTTATGAAAGAAAATGAATTCTTTACTATATAAACTTTTCAAAAATACCTTAATTCAATTATGTTGATTAACACACAAATTAAGGATCACGTGGAATTTCCAAAACCACTATTTTTGTTTTATTCTGTATTAATTATTATAAAATAAACACATTAGATTTAAAAATGTATTCCAATTAATTTTTCAGTCTTAGAGGCACACACCACTTTACGGAGACATGTTCGTACTCGCAGAACTGATAAACTAGTAAGAGTTCACCAACTTACCACTTCCTTAGTGGTTGCAGCAAGGAGCTTTGGACTAATATATCAATGGAGCATACCGAATTCCTCTACTCATTTTCATGGGTTTAATTCAAGCGCAGTATACAATTATATCCGTTATAGGCAACCAAAAATACCCTACATGAAGCTTATATATGGATCAAAGGAGCAGGGTCGGCCCGGAGGCAAGGCAGGGAAGCGATCGCTTAGGGCTTTCGATTTGAAGGTACCTTTTTTCGTTAGAATTTACTATATACGTGGACTTTTTTTTTATTCACTATGGTTTGATTAAAGTCATCGCTTAAGACTTTTAATATGAAACATAAAAGATATATAAAAAGGTTTAGGAAAGATTTTTAATATGCAAAATGAAATTATAGTATATGGAAACGGTCCATAAAGCCGTTTAGGAAAGGAATATTTTTTTTGTTAGAATTTACTGTATATGTGGGTCTTTTTTTTATTCAGTATGGTTTGATTAAATTCAAGACATTCAATATAAAACATACAAGATATAAAAAAAATTTCGCGCTACGCGCAGAATTAAATTCTAGTATATGAAAAAGGTTCATTTTCTAAAGCCGCTTAGCGCCTTTAAAAACATTGGACCGGCACTGCAGAGAGATGTATTCCTAAATGCAAGTTGGTTTCATGGTTGGTTATACTTGGTAGGTGCTTTGTAATCTGGGACAAGAATCAAGAAACCATCTGTTTTTTTACTGTCCCTTTTCCAGCAGGTTATGAACAATTACCTCACACAAACAACTTAAACGATTGGGAGAGTGTTGTAAAAAACTTTAATACCAGCTAATATAATTTATTTTTTATCAAAAGAAAAAATGTATTACATATATGTATGCATTTATATACTTGCAAAGACAAACATTATAACGAAGTTTTAAAAAAACAAAGACAAGCATTTTAGTACAGAAACAAAATACAAAGATTTCCAAAAAAAGAAAGCTTTTCAAAATCTTACAAATTTCCAAAAAAAAAATAAAAAATAAGCTTTTCAAAATCTTATAACTAATTTTTTTTTAATTAAAAAATTTTCAATTTAGCTGTAAAATTATGAAATCATTTAATTACAATTTTATGAATATCTACTCCATAAATTTATACTTATATAATATAATACACAACGGGATACTCAATTAAGGGTGCCTAAAACATTGTACGAATATTTATTACCATTTTTAACGAATCAAGAAGTCTTTGTCATGCAAGTTGTAACTTTCATTAATATAATACTTTTCAATAAGTAATAATTCAAATGATAAAATTAAAACATGTATATATATTGTGCACTATATATATATATATATATTTATATATAGCAACCCTAACTTAATTAGTTCTTGTGTACTCATTACAAACATATTCTTTATATTTTCTTCTAAAAATGGCAATGACCATAGGCTTTCTTGAAATCTTCATAGCATTCTTTTTCTTACTTGTTTTACCATGTTTCTTGCTTCACAAGAAAACTCCTCGATCGATGTTCACGAACTGGCCGGTCCTCGGTATGCTACCCGGTCTGGCTCTACAATTTCCACGTGTCTACGAATGGATGGTTGAGGTACTAAACGTTACCAATATGACGTTTGTGTTCAAAGGGCCATGGTTTAGTGGAGTGAACTTGTTGTTTACGGCTNTGACCGGTTATGATCCTAACCTTCTTTGCATAGAAATGCCTGATTGTGAGTTTAGTGATGCGGTCAATGGTGTCTTGGACGGTATTTTCTATAGACATTTTAAGCCGGAGATCTTGTATAGGTTTCAAAGTTGGATTGGTGTTGGAGTAGAAAAGAGAATGAAAAGAGGAGTTGCTATTTTTGATCAAACTTTTGCAGAGATCTTATATGCTAAAAAAGAAGGGATGATCAAAAACCGCGGCATTGATCAAAACTCACAAGGAGAAGAAGTCTTGGATTTCTTAACTTATTACATGACCGCGGATACTGTCAAGTATAAGAACTTAAGACCAAAGAGTGATAAGTTTGTTAGAGATGTTGTTTTAGGGTTCTTGGTTGCAGGAAGAGACACAACAAGTTCAGCTCTCACTTGGCTCTTTTGGTTACTTTCTAAACATCCTAAAGTTATGAACAAAATCCGCGATGAAATCAACTCGAAAATGCAGGTTTTCGATGCTCTAGAGTTAGAAAAACTTGTGTATTTACATTGTGTGATTTGTGAGACATTAAGACTTTATCCATCGGTCCCATTTAACCACAAGTCACCAGAGAAAGCAGATGTGCTTCCAAGTGGTCACAAAGTAGATGAGACTTGGAAGATTATCATCTCAATCTATGCATTAGGGAGGATGAAATCTGTGTGGGGAGAAGACGCAGAAGAGTTTAAACCAGAGAGATGGATTACAGACAATGGAACGTTAAGACATGAACCATCTTACAAGTTCTTAGCGTTTAATGCTGGACCAAGAAGTTGTATAGGGAAGAAGTTAAGTTTCTTGCAGATAAAGACAGCAGCTGTGGAGATAATAAGAAAGTATGAGTTTGAAGTGATTGAAGGACATAAGATTAGTCCAGTTCCATCTATTGTTCTTAGAATGCAACATGGACTTCAAGTCAAAGTCACTAAGATCTAAGTTTAATGATGATTTACTTGGACATGGTAAGAACAAAGTTGTTATGATTTGATTTATCTTATAAATTAACGACAAAATCTTATATAAACTATGATGTTTTTGTTTTTTTGTCTTTATGTTCGTAGTTTATTGTCTATGGTTTCAATATAATATTAAGGGAAAATGACTAATTTTTTTTATAACTTTACTTTAGGTGTAAAGTTAATATCTCTACTATTAAAAAAAGAATTTAATTCTAAATTTATCAAATACAGTTAATTTCATCTTTAATTAGTAGGTATATTACTTTGGCACTTTAGGAGGGTTTTTAGTCATTTTCCAAAAATCATATGACATTAGTATCTTTTTTTTCCCTGACATTAGTATCTATAAACCACAAAATTTGTAATATCTATAAAAAATAATTTATTTATTATAAATAGCGTATCAAATACCAAAAAATCAATAGATGGTGATGATTGGTTACATTGTAGCATTATAACAAAATTAAATTTATTTAGTAACAAACCCCCAGCGATTAATCAGCATTTAGTATACTATATATGTGATATTTTTATAATTAACAAATACATTTTCTATATTGAAGATATATTCTTAAACCCCCAAAGCGAAGATAATTTGCAAGTATTTATTTATGACGAAATTTTAAAATAGTTTTAAGACAAAGTTTTAATAATTGTATAAAATATCTAATTTATATAAATGTGATTGCAGGTATTAGATGTAGTTAGTTGAAATTTATTATAATTAGGAATTAGTTAGAACGCTCAAACGGACAAACGATTTAATTCAGAATTTATGAGAAAAGGATTGCACAATTTATATAATATAACATAGTACATATATATATATATATATACATTTACATATTTCATAACAGACACTGACACTGTATTTTAAATAAATATACTATAATAATTAAAGAAACAATTGGCTAATTCTAAAATTAAGGAGAATTTCATAACTAATAAGCATTATAAATAATTATAATCGAAGCATAATTATACTCCAAAGTCTCAATTATTGTTTTGTTTCTTATTAATTATTACTGAAATATACAAATGTATTCATTTTAATGTGGATATAATTGATTTTTGTGTGGATATACGTAATTTTTATGTGGATTTAAATGTTTCATTTATGCAATTAAATCATATCGTAAAATTTTTACAACATCAAATAATAATTGGTTAAAAGTGAATGGTTTATAACAAAGAAGACGCACCAAAGACTATATTATATAACAGATATTGTATTGGATCAAAATCAAGTATCAAACTTTACTTTTAACAAACAAACAAAAAAGTATCAAACTTTTCTTTATCTAATTATTTTTGTTTTCTCTAATGGCTTTTATAAGCTTACTAGAGATCTCCATTGTTCTTTTTTGTTTCTTCCTCTTTCAATGTTTCTTGAGCAAAATCAAGAATCATCACCCTATATTTGCCACAAATTGGCCATTAGTCGGTATGATTCCCGGTTTACTAATCGAAATTCATCGAATTTTTGATTATGTAACCGACGTTGTTGAGGCATCAAACTTAACATATGATTTTAAAGGTCCATTTACTGGAGGTGTAGATATGTTAATCACCGTTGATCCAGCTAATATCCATCATGTCATGAGTTCAAACTTTGCGAATTATTCGAAAGGACCTGAACATCAGAAGCTCTTTGATATTTTAGGAGAAGGAATTTTCAATTCAGATGCAGATCTATGGAAAGAACTAAGGAAATCAGCTCAAAGTATGATGAATCATCATGATTTTCAAAAGTTTACATTAAGTACTAGCTTGAATAAGTTAGAGAATGGGCTTGTCCCAATTCTTGATCATGTTTCTGACAACAATCTAGTTATTGACTTACAAGATTTGTTCCAAAGATTCACTTTTGATGCCACTTTTGTCTTGGTGACCGGGTTTGATCCCGGATGTCTAGATATCGAAATGCCAGAAATCGAGCTTGCGAGGGCTATAGATGATGCAGAAGAAGCTTTGTTCTATAGACATATAAAGCCACCTATTTTGTGGAAGATTCAAAACTTTATTGGGATTGGAGATGAACTAAAGATGAGAAGAGCTAAGAAGACTATAGATCGAGTTTGTTATAAGTATATAGCTTCCAAGAGAGAAGAGATTAGCTGTGGCAAGATTAAATCTGATTTGATGAGTTCTTATATGAATTTAGACACAACTAAGTATAAGCTATTGGATCCAAGTAAAGATAGATTCTTTAGAGACACTATCTTGAACTTTATGTTAGCAGGTAGAGACACCACCGGAGCTGCACTCACTTGGTTCTTTTGGCTCCTCTCCAAGAATCCTCAAGTTGTAACCAAAATCCGCGAAGAGATCAACACAAAACTATCTCCAAGAGCGACCAGGATCAAAACTGATGGTTTTGATCCTGATACTGCTCCTGCTTCTGCTTCTGCTTCTGAGTTATTTGATGATTTTCAAGAGTTAAAGAAGTTGGTGTATCTCCACGGTGCGATATATGAAACCCTAAGGCTCTATCCACCGGTACCATTTGAACCAAAGTCCCCTACAAAACAAGACGTCCTACCAAGCGGCCACAAAGTAGAAGCGAATTCGAAGGTATTATTTTGTGTTTACTCATTAGGGAGAATGAGATCGGTTTGGGGAGAAGACGCGCTTGAATTCAAACCGGAAAGATGGATAACGGAGACCGGAAAGTCGGTCCATGAACCATCTTTTAAGTTCTTCTCATTCAATGCTGGTCCAAGAACTTGTATAGGCAAAGAAGTGGCTTTGATGCAAATGAAGATAATAGTTATAAGACTTTTACAAAACTATGATATCAAAGTTGTTGAAGGGCAAAAAATTGAGCCTGCTCATTCTGTTGTACTTTACATGAAGTATGGTCTCAAAGTCAGCATCACTAAGAGAAGTTTGGTCTAAATATTTATAAGTTGTAGTCAAAATAAAGATCAAAAGTTGTAATGCTGGAACAATGAGTTGTTTGGGAAAGAAGTTAAGTTTCTTGCAAATGAAGACAGAAGCTGTGGCGATAATAAGAAACTATGAATTTGACGTCATTAAAGGGAATAGGACAGAGCAAGTAAGAAAGTATTTGGCTTTAGGGTATAGTCCACTCCACAAGTGGCTTTAATTTAGATGGTGTATTTTAATACTTTCTTTATCTTAGGACATTGGCTTTAATTTTTTTTTTAACTAGTAGTTCATCACTTGTGAGTTATTCTTTCTGTTTCCAAAGCATCCGAGTTTGAGCAGGGGTAATTGCATTTATTTTCTGCATTTAATTTCTGTTCTTCAACAGATGAAATAGACTTGTGATTTAAGTGACTGAAAAACATCATATGTGTGTACCTTCACCCTAAACTCTAAACCCTAAACCCTAAACCCTAAACTCTAAACCCTAAATCCTAAACCCTAAACCATAAAACCTAAACCCTAACGGATGAAGCTAATATATATATATTGAATTAAGCTTTGTTGTACGTTAAAAATATTTCTAACATAGATTGAATTAAACCAAAATTAATAATTGTAAAAAGTTACTATATACTTCGTTGAATTTTCTTAACTTGTATAAATGTGATTGCAGGTGTTAGATGTAGTTAGCTGCATCGATCCGTACTTGGTTGAAATTTATTGTAATTAGGAATTAGTTAGAACGCTCAAAACGGACCAACGATTTAACTCAGAATTTATGAGAAAAGGACAGCTCAATTTTTATATACATATATTTTTTAATATTCTGTACTAATTTCATAAGAGACACCAACAATGTTTAACAAAATAAGTATGCAATAATAATAATAAAAAGCAAAATTATGGAGTATTTAATAACTAAAAACCATTATGTAAATGATTACTAAAAATAGATAAATTAGATTTAAAATGTATTGATTTTCATGTGGATATAACTAATTTTTGTGTGGATAAAATTTGGCCCATCCTGGTCTCAAGAAGACACACCAAATACAAGGAGACTTACTATATTATATAACATATTGTAATGGACAGAAAATCTAAGTATCAAGCTTCCTTTTTTCCTTCACATCTCTCTAATTTTTTAAAAGTTTTCTCTAATGGCTTTTATAAGCTTACTTGAAATCTCCATTGTTCTCTTTTGTTTCTTCCTCTTTCAATGTTTCTTGAGCAAAATCAAGAATCCTCACTCATTATTTCTCACAAATTGGCCATTACTCGGTATGATTCCCGGTTTACTAATCGAAATTCATCGTATTTATGATTATATAACCGAAGTTCTTGAGGCTTCAAACTTAACATATGATTTTAAAGGTCCATTTTTTGGAGGTGTAGATATGTTAATCACGGTTGATCCGGCTAATATCCATTATGTCATGAGTTCAAACTTTGCGAATTATTCGAAAGGACCTGACCATAAGCAGATCTTCGATGTTTTAGGAGATGGGATCTTCAATACAGATTCAGATCTATGGAAAGAACTAAGGAAATCATCTCAAACTATGGTGAATCATCATGATTTTCAAAAGTTTACATTGACTACTACTTTGAATAAGCTAGAGAAAGGGCTTGTTCCAATTCTTGATCATGTTTCTAACGAGAAATTAGTTGTTGACTTACAAGATTTGTTTCAAAGATTCACTTTTGATACTACTTTTGCCTTGGCGACCGGTTATGATCCCGGTTGTTTAGATATCGAAATGCCGGAAAACGAGCTTGCGAGGGCTTTAGATGATGCAACCGTAGCGTTGTTCTATAGATATGTTAAGCCTGGGATTGTGTGGAAGATTCAAAACTTGATTGGTTTTGGACAAGAATTGAAGTTAAGAAGAGCTCACAAAACTATTGATAGAGTTTGTTCTAAGTATATAGCTTCCAAGAGAGATGAGTTTAGTCATGGGAAGATTAAATCTGATTTGTTGAGTTCTTATATGAATTTAGACAAAACTAAGTATAAGCTATTAGATCCAAGTAAAGATAGATTCCTTAGAGACACTATCTTGAGCTTTATGTTAGCAGGTAGAGACACCACCGGCTCTGGACTCACTTGGTTCTTTTGGCTCCTCTCCAAGAATCCTCAAGTAGTAACTAAAATTCGCGAAGAGATCAACACAAAACTATCTCCAAGAGCGACCAGGATCAAAACTGATAGTTTTGATCCTGGTACTGCTCCTGCTTTTGCT
>KE151495.1:19185-31091 GCA_000411095.1 Aethionema arabicum
ATCCTGGTACTGCTCCTGCTTTTGCTTTTGCTTCTGCTTCTGCTTCTGCTTCTGAGTTATTTGATGAATTTCAAGAGTTAAAGAAGTTGGTGTATTTACACGGCGCGATATATGATGCTCTAAGGCTCTATCCACCGGTTCCATTTGAACAAAAGTCTTCTGTAAAAGCGGACGTTCTACCAAGCGGCCACAAAGTCGATGCAAATTCGAGGGTACTCTTTACTAATTACGCATTAGGGAGAATGAAATCGGTTTGGGGAGAAGATGCTTTGGAATTCAAACCGGAAAGATGGATTTCGGAGACCGGAAAGTCGGTCCATGAACCATCTTATAAGTTCTTTTCATTCAATGCTGGTCCAAGAACTTGTTTAGGTAAAGAAGTGGCTTTGATGCAAATGAAGATAATAGCTATAAGAGTTTTACAAAACTATGAGATTGAAGTAGTTGAAGGACAAAAGATTGAGCCTGCTCCTTCTGTTGTACTTCACATGAAGTATGGTCTTAAAGTCAAAGTGACTAAGAGATGTTTGGTCTAAATGTATCTTCTTATAACTATGTTAAGTAACGATCAAGAAAGCTCAGGTCAGCTTTTAAGTTGTTTTTGTTTTATTCTATAAAGTTCAAAAGTTGTAATGCTGGTCCAAAGAGATGGGTTGGTTACATTGTAGCGTTATAGCAAAATTAAATGTATTTACTAACAAAAGCCCACAAATTAAATAGTGTTTATTTGTTTTAGCTAACAAAAGCCCACAAATTAAATAGTGTTCTTTTAGCTAACAATTTAACATTTATTTACAACTTTTTTGCTTTGGATGCTTAATACATATTTTTTCCATTTCTAAAAGTTGGATTTTTTAAATTTACACATAGGTTAAATAACATTAATTATTTGTAGATAAATGTTAATTTTTGTTGAAAATTACATTCTGCCTCCGAAACTGTTCTATAATTAGAACAGTTTTATAAATATTTTAACTGCTTTTGTTACAATTGAGGTGTTTAATTTATTTATTATTTGAACTTAATAAAAAAATAAATAGAAAATCAATAAAAAAATAAAGTTAAAAAACATTATTTCCAAAACTGAGGGAGACTACTGTGCATTTATAAAATTGACCTTGGGGTAAGCTAAAAAATAGTAGGATTTAAAAAAAAAAAAAAAAATTTGTAACATTGTTTGGTCCGCCCTTATAGTATATATTTATTACTCCATTTATGTCGTATACTAAGGCCATGATTATTGCAGACACCAAAGTATACTAAAAACACTATTTGGGTCTTAATTATTGTAAAAAAATCATAAATTAGACCTTTTCTTTGTGTGTTCTTAATTTTATAAGACCAAAAAATAAAAAATAAAATAAAAAGGTAAATTTTAGATCTATTATATTGTTCTCCTACCCTAATGAATCTGTTTTGCACGTGTTTAATTCTTACCATTGAATTTTCCAGCGCATGTCAATAAAAAATAATATTTGAAATTGATATCATAAATTAAAAGAAATAGTCCCTATAAGTAGTATGTTTTTTTGTGTAAAATTTCTATTTATTTTATTATTTTGTTAATAATTATTATTTTGTGTAAAATGAAAATAAACAGTTTAAATTTTCAGAAACGTTATAAACCAACAAGAAAACTGTCAATTTAATTAATTAGATCTGTATTGAAAACTATATATTCCTATTTATTTAATGTGACCAGCAATACCATATGATTTGTTATGAACTGAAATGCATGGAAAAATATCAGGCGAATTAATTTTTTTTTGTTTAACTCTAAGTTTATTAAATTATTTAATTCCGGTTTTCTCAAATATATTAGTCCATAAGAATATAAAATCTTTATATACATATATGGATATATAATGGACCACCCAATTAAGCCCCGCCTAAATACAGAGTTCGTTCTCATTTTGCAAAATGTCTTTCACTAAAACACTACTTTTGATTATATAAATAACAATTAAAGTAATAGTCTATAAATAACAATTAAACAAATTTAGAATTTAAATATGCGATTTTATTTTTTTATTTTGTTAAAATATCTACTGTAGCCAACAAATTCATTGTTTAAAACAAACCCGTAGGTGTAAAATTCAATTGAAACGTACTATTTAAATTATAAACATTAAAATTTACAAAAATAGATATCTATACATACACAATATCTACAAATTAATATATCTACGAGTTAGCCAAAATTATATCATTAGATGCACGCCATTATTTACATTTATAAAGAATATATTTATTATTAAGTTCCATCAAATTCCATAAAATTTAATTAAAAAGGACGTGATTGCAATATTAGATGTAGATGGTAGTATCGATTGGTAGTTTGTTACAATTTATTGTAATTAGGAATTAGTTAGAACGTAGAAACAGTTATAAAAGGGACCAACGATTTAATTCAAAATTTATGACAAAAGGATTATTCAATTTATATATATTTTTTTGAAATCTGTACTAGTTTCACAGCGTATTTAAAAATATATATACAATAATAATCACAAATATATATATATATATATATGTGTGTGTGTGTGTGTGTTTTTTGAACAATTAAAAATAATAAAGCATAAATATATGTCAAATTATATAAGAAGCCAAAAGCAAATGCATCAATCAACACACAAATTAAGAGTCACCACGCAATTTTCAAAGCATCAATTATTGTTTTGTTTGTATTAATTATTACGAAAATTGACACATTACATCTAAAATACACTAACTATACTTTTTAGTTTGTATGTGATACATTTAATTTTTCTTACTAGTAAAATCATGGAAAATATCTTTAATTTTTTGTCATTGTATTTATTGCGAATTAGGAAACTATACATTTATCAAAATTGAAAAGAAAAAAAAGTATACAAATATTATTTCCCTAATTTTACATCTAACCACATTGATACGTACCCTTTCAAAAAAAAAATCTATGTATATTTTTACAAAAAATAAAAGAAATAGGTAGATAGAATTAATTTAAATGACCCACATTAGAAATTAATATTTAATGTTGACAATTTTTGTCATATTAGATAAAAAAAAAACATAATAAATAGCTAAAATAATGTCAGATGCATTTATATCCCAAACAAAAGAGAAAAAAAGGCATGGATATATAATCAATTACGATAAATTAAAACTTTTATTCTAATTATTGTTATTATATAATTTACGAAAATCTACTTAAAAAAAATTATATGTTTTTTTCTATAAATTATGAACAAAATCACTAAGGATAATACTTTCAAAATCATATATTTTATAGCAACAAAATCAAGAACTAATTTCTTCATTTATGCATTTAACATTTTTGTTATTAATATCATATACCCAAAAAGACATATATTTCTTATTTTATTATTTCAAAAAAAAAGACAAAAGACATGTCACTTCTCTCATGAACACGCACGAAAGACACGACATTATATAACATATTGTTTTCGAACAAAAACAAAGCATCAAACTCTCTTTTTTCCTTGAAACTATCTAATTTTTTTTTTCCTCTAATGGCTTTTATAAGTTTACTTGAAATCTCCATTGTTCTCTTTAGTTTCTTCCTCTTTCAATGTTTATTAGCCAAACTCAAGAATAAAAACTCTGTAATTCCCACAATTTGGCCGGTTTTCGGTATGCTTCCCGGTTTACTAATCGAAATTCATCGTGTTTATGATTATGTAACCGAGATTGTTGAAGCAGCAAACTTAACATATATATTCAAAGGTCCAACTTTTGGAGGTTTAGATATGATAATAACGGTTGATCCAGCTAATATTCATCATATCATGAGTTCAAACTTTGTGAATTATCCAAAAGGACCTGAATTCAAGAAGATGTTTGATGTTTTAGGAGATGGAATCTTCAATTCAGATTCGGATCTTTGGAAAGAACTAAGGAAATCAGCTCAAAATATGATGCATCATAATGATTTTCAAAGGTTTACATTAAGTACTAGTTTGAATAAGTTAGAGAAAGGGCTTATACCAATTCTTGATCATGTTTCTAACAACAAACTAGTTGTTGACTTACAAGATTTGTTTCAAAGATTCACTTTTGATACTACTTTTGTCTTGGTGACCGGGTATGATCCGGGGTCTCTAGATATCGAATTGCCGGAAAATGAGTTTTCTAAGGCTTTAGATGATGCAGAAGAAGCAATTTTCTATAGACATGTTAAGCCTGAGATTGTGTGGAAGATGCAAAATTTTCTTGGATTTGGAGCTGAATTGAATATGAAAAAAGCTCATAAGAGTTTTGATGATATTTGTGCTAAGTATATAGCTGCTAAGAGAGATGAGATTAGACATGGGAATAGTAATCTTGATTTGTTGAGTTCTTATATGAATTTAGACACAACTAAGTATAAGATATTGGATCCAAGTTATGATAGATTCCTTAGAGACACTATTTTGAGCTTTATGATAGCAGGTAGAGACACTACTGGAGCTGGACTCACTTGGTTCTTTTGGTTACTCTCCAAGAATCCTCAAGTTGTAACCAAAATCCGCGAAGAGATCAACACAAAACTATCTTCTAGAGCGACCATGATCAGAACAGAATGTTCTGATCGTAGTTTCGGTTCTGGTTTTGGTTTTGGTTTTGGTTTTGGTTCTGAGTCATTTAATATTTCGGAGTTAAAGAACTTGGTGTATCTACACGGTGCAATATGTGAAGCTCTAAGGTTATATCCACCGGTTCCATTTCAACACAAGGCTCCTACAAAACCTGATGTTCTACCAAGTGGACATGAAGTGGATGTGAACTCAAAGATTGTGTTTTGTGTTTACTCATTAGGGAGAATGAAATCGGTTTGGGGAGAAGATGCATCGGAATTCAAACCGGAAAGATGGATTTCGGAGACCGAAAAGTCGGTCCATGAACCATCTTATAAGTTCTTTTCATTCAATGCTGGTCCAAGAACTTGTTTAGGTAAAGATGTGGCTTTTATGCAAATGAAAACAATTGCTATAAGAGTTCTACAAAATTATGAGTTTAAAGTTGTTGAAGGTCATAAGATTGAACCTGTTCCTTCGGTTATACTTCACATGAAGCATGGTCTTAAAGTTAATGTTACTAAGAGATGTTTGGTCTAAAATGTTATTATGTTGTAGTCACTATATGGTAAGTAGTGATCAAGAAAGTTCAAGTCAAACTTGTAAGTTGTTTGTTATATGAAATCAAAGTTCAAAACTTTGTTAGTCCATTGGTATACTCCTCTGTTTCATAATATATGTATTTTTAGGGTTTTTTTTTCAAAATAAATTAATTTTTTATTTTTTTAGAGAAAAAAACACTTACTTTTTTTATCTTTATTTTCTATATATTTATTTTGGTCAAAATGTTCAAACTTAAATAACTAAATACAATTAATAGGAATAGTATAGTAATTTTGTATCTTTTCTAAGTTATTGTGTAAAACTCTAAAAGTGTATTTATTTTGAAACAGGGGGTATTATATAGTTACATTATTATTAATATGATTAATGTAATTATAAGTCGTAAGAAGTTAGTAGATCGAGCTTTGTAGAAGATAATTAATATCCCACGTGTAGATTTTGGACCACATTTTCATAATAAATATATAAAATGATACGTCTATAATGACATATGATAATTAGTTTATATTTTCATCAATAATAGAGAACAATAATTGCAAATTATATAAACAAAAGAAAATTATAGTATAAATATAAATTATATATAATTCATCCGTTTCTTAAAGATGATTTGGATAAATATACACATATTAATAAAAAAAATACAAATCTGAAAATTAATATAATATTTAAAATATAAAAGTAATTAATTTGGAGTAATGAGTATTATAAAAAAAAAAAAAAAAAGATATTTTTGCCAAGATGGGTCTTGAATTGGGCTTTCTACACTAACGGCTATATTTAAAAATGAATTAGCGGTGATGTTATTATATGTAAGAGAATGAATGTATTTTTAAAACGGTTATATCGATATTGAAAGAGGAATTGTCAAAAATGGTATTTCAAAGTGTTATATTTTCATTTTTAGCACTCTTCTTTCCCTTGTTTACATACAGTTTATATACGGTTACATAGAGTTTACATACGGTTTACATACGGTTTACATATAGTTTACATACGGTTTACATACGGTTTACATACGGTTTACATACAGTTTACATACGGTTACATACAGTTTACATACGGTTTACATACAGTTTACATACGGTTTACATACAGTTTACATACGGTTAATAATTTTAATAATTAAATGACATAAAAGGGTATTGTTGTCCATCTAGGAATCCAAAATGCCATTTTTGTAAGAAATGTCATTTCAGTGCCATTTTTGCTAAAAAGTTCATTAAAGTGTCATTTTTGCAAATCCCCCNGGAATCCAAAATGCCATTTTTGTAAGAAATGTCATTTCAGTGCCATTTTTGCTAAAAAGTTCATTAAAGTGTCATTTTTGCAAATCCCCCATATTGAAATCGCTAACGCCTATAATTCAAAAAGCTTATTCTTCTACAAAAGAGATGTGAGTTCTCTACAAAATCTCAATTTCAAATACGATTAATAAAAATCGTTTCTTTTTATTTTTTAATATTGATTTATGGTAAACTTTAATTTCTAGAATTTTCTTCCAAGAACAATAAATATAATTATTTTCATTTTAGTATTGATTTATGGTAAACTTTAATTTTATTTTCTTTCCAACAAAACGGTGTTTTTTTTCTTAATTTAATTTATTTTTTATATTTTCTAACAAAACCTTTATAAAAATTATATTCGTGCAAATTTTGTACGATAAATAGTTTACAACATTATTACAACATTGACTCGCTAATTAGATATGACATTTATTATGATTCTTAGGCTCTTATTAAATCTGAGTTTTAAGATTTTTATTCAATGAAAAAACAATACAATTGGATTATAACATTATTACGATCAATACAAAGATTTCTTAAGAGATATTAAAAAAAAAAAAAAGATTGTACAAAATATCAAACTTTTATATCAAACTTTTGCGAATCAAAGAAGAATGAGACATAATCTCTCAAGAGCAGACGAAATGGTTCGTTACCTCTCTAATTCCAAAATCAGTGGGAGGAAACAAAGATTTGATTCCAAGGAAATGGTTCATATTGATCAAGCTTAAAGCTTAAAAGCTTAAAAGTGCTGACTATGTTTTTGTGGTCTAAATTGTGACGACAGGAGGGGAGAGAATCTCAAGTCCTGTGGTAGAGGGTAAAAGGTAAGTATGGTTCATGTTCTTTAAATATGTTTCTAATTTTTTTTTTTTTTTTTGCAGATTTTTGAAGGAATAGGGCTATTGAAGAGCTAGAGGTTTTAAGGTAAGAATTTTTGTGTCAATAAGTTGTTAGAAAATGATTTTGAAATGTTATGTAACATTGTGTGTTTGTGAATAGAGTGAAGTGGAGAAGGAAGAGAAGAAGAAGTCTACCGGCTTTTAGGAGCAAAAGGAATTTTTCGGTTAGTACTTTTGTCCTAGTTAAATCTTTTTTATACTAACAAATTTGGTTAAGTTTTGAGACAGATTTGATCGGAAGGAAGAGGAGATTGGCCAGAAGGAACAGAAGACCCTAAAGATAGAGTACACCAAATCAACTAAAAACCCTAAACCCTAAACCCTAAACCCTAAACCCTAAACCTTAAACCCTAAACCCTAAATCCGAAACCCTAAACCCTAAAGCCTAAACCTTAAACCCTAAACCCTAAACCCCTAAGTATAGGTCATCTTTGCTTCTTTGTTTCTCGGCTATTTTTTTTTTTCTTTGCTTGCCGCTTTGGTGTGTTTCATATTTGCTGCTCTGTTTGCTTCTCTGTTTCTATCGGCTTTTTATATGCTTCTTTGTTTCTTTGCTCTATATTCTCTGTTTAGTGTTTCTCTACTGTTTTTTTGTTGTTTGCTTTCCGCTTTGGTGTGTTTCTTACTTGCTTGTTTTTTTTGCTTTCTGCTTGTGGGTTATTTCTTTATTGCTCTATTGTTTGCTTCTTTGTTCTCTGCTGCTTGTTTGCTTTTCCACTTTTTAGTGTGTTTATTATTTGCTCCATTGATTTCTTCTCTGTTTAATCTTAATCTTTCTCTGCTATTTTTTTTATTGATTTTTACTACTTCAATGTTTTTTTTTGTTTTTTTTACCTTTTTACTTGCTTGTTTTTTTTGCTCTCTGATTGTGTGGGTTATTTCTTCTTTGCTCCATTGCCTGCTTCTTCTGTTTTTTGTTTGGTGTTACACAAAATTTTAACATTATCCAATTTTTGAAAAAAATATAAAATCATGGGTGATAACCCACAAAGTTTTAAAATTAACCATTTTTTTTGAAAAAAAAAACATAGCCATGAGTTATTTTAAAAAAAAAACATAATCGTGAGTTATAGCACACAAAGTTTTGTAATTAACCAATTTTAAAAAAACAATACAAAACCATGTGTAGGAACTCACAATATGTTAAGATTACTCAATATATATTTGAAAAACAAAATATAAACTCATGGGTTATAACCAGTGTGTAGCAACCCACAAAGTTTTGAAATTAACCAATTTTTGAAAAAATACAAAATCATAGGTATAACCCACAAAGTTTTAAAATTAACCAATTTTTGGAAAAAAAATATATAAAAAGCGTAGGTTATATAAGTCACAAAATTTAAAATAAACAATTTTTTGAGAAAAATATAAAATCATGAGTTATAACCCACCAAATGTTTTGAAAAAAATACAAAATCATGGGTTATATAACCCACACTGTTTTAAAATTAACCAATTTATGGAAAAAATACAAAATCTTGGGCTATAACTCTTAAAATTTAAAATAACCCAATTTTTGAAACAAATACAAAATCATGGATTATACCCCACAAAATTTTAAACTTAACCAATTTTTTTGAAAATACAAAATCATGGGACCCACAAAGTTTAAAATTAACCAATTTTGTGGGGAAACACAAAAGCATGGGTTATAACCCACAAAGTTTTAAAATTAACTAATTTTTGAAAAATACAAAATGATGGGTTCTAACCCACAAAGTTTTAAAATTGACCAATTTTTGGAAAAAATACAAAATCATGGGTTAATCTACAAAGTTTTAAAATTAACCAAATTTTTTTGAAAAAAAATTGAATATCTTGGGTTATATAACCAAGAAAATTTTAAAATTACCCAATTTTTGAAAGAATAATACAAAATCATGGGTTATAACCCACAAAGTTTTAAAATTAACCAATCTTTGGAAAAAAAAATAGAAAATCATTTGTTATAACTCACAAAGTGTTTAAAATTAACCAATTTTTGACAAAAAATTTACTCATAGAAATGTGAAATTTACTCTTCTATAGAAAATCATCGGAGTACAAGTTGCAACTAAAACGAGCGACAATTTAATTTAATCATATAGATATATGTGTGTGTGTTGTTTTCTTATATAGCTTTATATTCCTATTGATTTAATTAGATCAACAATAGCATATGGGTTGTTGTGAACTTAAAGTCATAGAAAAATATTAGGCAGACTATTTTATCTTATTTATTTTTGTTTAACTCTAAAATTATTAAATCATTTGATTGCAATGTTTTGAACATTTAGTACACGAAAATTCAAAATAATTTTTAAATATATATTATAAACTATCATAAATGGTCTTGGTTTCAAACATTTACTCCATCTAATAGGTAATATTTTTGGATTGGATTGTCATTTGTAGAATCGTTTTAAAAATAAATATATATATATATATATANAAAATAAGATTTTAATATTATTTGTTTCCTCATTATCAAATAACCATTAATACAAATTATCATACAAGACAAAAATGTAAAAATAAGGAAATTATAACAAAAAAATGAAACCTTAATATTTTATATAATAAATTGAATATTTACATAATGATGTAGTACAATTTTAAAGATATTAGTATAACTTTGAGATATATTATTTTTCGTAAAACAAATGTTTTATGAATTAATTTCATAAATTAATAATTATTAATTTATCGATAAATTAATATTTCGCTAAATTAATAAATTTTTCTAGTCCCGACGTTATGAATTTATAGAGGTTTAACTGTATGTGTAACGTGATTTATCTCAGAAATAAATGTCAAACGGTGTAGGAAAAAAATAAGTAGCTTAGCTAATGGCACATGCGTGTGTATATACCAAAAATACAGAGTTTTTTTTTTATTTTACGATACATTACAAGAAAAAATTTATACATATACATATATATAATATACTGTATAAGAATAATATAAAGTATCAAGCTTTCGTTTTTCTTTTAGTCTATCTAAAATTTCTCTCTAATGGCTTCGATAAGCTTACTTGAAATCTCCATTGCTCTCTTTTGTTTCCTATTCTTTAAATGTTTCTTGAGCAAAATCAAGAAAACACACTCTTCATTTCTAACAAATTGGCCGGTACTCGGTATGCTTCCCGGTTTACTATTCGAAATTCATCGTATTTATGATTATGTAACCGAGGTTCTTGAGGCCTCAAACTTGACATATGTTTTCAAAGGTCCATGTTTTGGAGGTCTAGATATGATAGTCACGGTGGATCCGGCTAATATCCATCATATCATGAGTTCAAACTTTGCGAATTATCCGAAAGGACCTAAATTTAAAAACATTTTTGATGTTTTGGGAGATGGTATTTTCAATGCTGATTCGGATCTATGGGAAGAATTAAGGAAATCAGCTCAAAATATGATGCATCATCATGATTTTCAAAGGTTTACATTAAGTACTAGTTTGAATAAGTTAGAGAAAGGGCTTGTGCCAATTCTTGATCATGTTTCTAACAAGAAACTAGTTGTTGACTTGCAAGATTTGTTTCAAAGATTCACTTTTGATACTACTTTTGTCTTGGTGAGCGGGTATGATCTAGGTAGTTTAGATATCGAAATGCCGGAAAATGAGTTTTCGAAAGCTTTAGATGATGCAGAAGAAGCAATTTTCTATAGACATGTTAAGCCTGAGATTGTGTGGAAGATGCAAAATTTTCTTGGATTTGGAGCTGAATTGAAGATGAAAAGAGCTCACAAAACTCTTGATCGAGTTTGTTCTAAGTATATAGCTTCTAAGAGAGATGAGATTAGTCATGGGATTAGTAATCTTGATTTGTTGAGTTCTTATATGAATTTAGACACAACTAAGTATAAGCTATTGGATCCAAGAAATGATAGATTCCTTAGAGACACAATCTTGAGCTTTATGTTAGCAGGTAAAGACACCACCGGAGCTGGACTCACTTGGTTCTTTTGGCTCCTCCCCAAGAATCCTCAAGTTGTAACCAAAATCCGCGAAGAGATCAACACAAAACTATCTTCTAGAGATTCTTGTTTCGAGTCATTTGATCTACAAGAGTTAAAGAAGTTAGTGTATCTACATGGTGCAATATGTGAGACACTAAGACTTTATCCACCGGTTCCATTTGAACATAAGTGTCCTGTAAAACCAGACATCCTACCAAGTGGCCACAAAGTGGACAAGAACTCGAAGATTTTGTTTAGTGTTTACGCACTAGGGCAAATGAGATCGGTTTGGGGAGAAGATGCATCGGAATTCAAACCGGAAAGATGGATTTCGGAGACCGGGAAGTCGGTCCATGAACCATCTTATAAGTTCTTTTCATTCAATGCTGGTCCAAGAACTTGTTTAGGCAAAGAAGTGGCTTTGATGCAAATGAAGATAATAGCTATAAGAATTTTACAAAACTATGAGATTAAAGTAGTTGATGGACATAAGATTGAGCCTGCTCATTCTGTTATACTTCACATGAAGTATGGTCTTAAAGTCAAAGTCACTAAGAGATGATTTCGTCTAAATGGTTAGGTAATGATCAACTTGTAAGTTGTTTATTTCTAGAAAATCTATTTATATATATATATATATATATA
>KE151495.1:31355-44441 GCA_000411095.1 Aethionema arabicum
ATATAATTTTTATTTTTAAAAATTGTATAATTTATTTTTGCATTTTATATCTTTTATCATCGCTCCTCAAAGACACCGTTAATATAGTATTGTTATTCAGAAAAAGAAAATGACTAACCAAATCTTCAAGAATTAATTTTTGCATTTAGTATACATCTTCATTTGAAAAACATTGGCAAAACTCAAAAGAAATTGAAAAAAATGGAATAAATTGGGAAAAAATGGGGAAAAATAGGAAAAGTTTGGAAAAAAAACTGGAAAGGATAAAAAAAAATGGAAAGAATTGGAAAAAAATTAGAAAAAAGAAGTAGGAAAATTATGAATAAATGGAAAAAATCATAAAAATATTGGAAACAACTATATTGTCTTATTTAAAAATTATATTCTAAAACAAAGTTGTCAAACGTCTTATCTTAAAAGATTATTTTGGTAGAAATTATTGAAACCTTTTTGGAAGAAACTGTTTTGTAATTTTCCCTACTATATAATATACTGTATAGGAATAATATCAAGTATGAAGCTTTCATTTTTCATTTAGTCTAATCTAAAATCTCACTCTAATGGCTTTTATAAGCTTACTTGAAATCTCCATTGTTCTCTTTTCTTTCTTCCTCTTTAGATGTTTCTTGAGCAAAATCAAGAAACCTCACTCTTCAGCTCTCACAAATTGGCCGGTTTTCGGTATGCTTCCCGGTTTACTAGCCAACATTCATCGAATTTATGATTCTGCAACCGAACTTCTTGAGGCCTCAAACTTAACATATGTTTTCAAAGGTCCATGTTTTGGAGGTCTAGATTCATTATTCACGGTTGATCCAGCAAATATCCATCATATCATGAGTTCAAACTTTGCGAATTATCCGAAAGGACCTGAATTTAAGAAGACTTTTGATGTTTTGGGAGATGGAATTTTCAATTCAGATTCAGATCTATGGAAAGAACTAAGGAAATCAGCTCAAAGTATGATGCATCATCATGATTTTCAAAAGTTTACATTAACTACTAGCTTGAAAAAGTTAGAGAAAGGACTTGTCCCAATTCTTGATCATTTTTCTAACAACAATCTAGTTGTTGACTTACAAGATTTGTTCCAAAGATTCACTTTTGATACAACTTCTATCTTAGCAACCGGTTATGATCCCGGTTGTCTCAATATCGAAATGCCGGAAATCGAGTTTGCGAGGGCTTTAGATGATGCAGAAGAAGCAATTTTCTATAGACATGTCAAGCCAGACATTGTGTGGAAGATACAAAACTTACTTGGGGTTGGAGAAGAATTGAAGATGAAAAGAGCTCACAAGACTCTTGATAGAGTTTGTGCTAAGTATATAGCTACTAAGAGAGATGAGATTAGGCGTGGGAATCATAATCTTGATTCTTGTTCTAATGATTTGTTGAGTTCTTATATGAATTTAGACATAGTTAAGTATAAGTTATTGGATCCAAGTGATGATAGATTCCTTAGAGACACTATCTTGACCTTTATGTTAGCAGGTAGAGACACCACAGCTTCTGGACTCACTTGGTTCTTTTGGTTACTCTCCAAGAATCCTCAAGTTGTAACCAAAATCCGCGAAGAGATCAACACAAAACTATCTTCAAGAGGAACCAAACTCAACACTGATTGTTTTGATTCTGGTTCTGAGTCATTTGATCCTCAAGAGTTAAAGAACTTGGTGTATCTACATGGTGCAATATGTGAAGCTCTAAGGCTATATCCACCGGTTCCATTTGAACACAAGGCTCCTACAAAATCAGACGT
The DNA here is from genome assembly GCA_000411095.1 of Aethionema arabicum. Classification (NCBI taxonomy): domain Eukaryota; kingdom Viridiplantae; phylum Streptophyta; class Magnoliopsida; order Brassicales; family Brassicaceae; genus Aethionema; species Aethionema arabicum. The sequence goes on from KE151495.1 coordinate 33,118, forward strand.
CTTACCAAGTGGACACAAAGTGGATGCAAACTCGAGGATTTTGTTTAGTGTTTACTCATTAGGGAGAATGAGATCGGTTTGGGGAGAAGATGCTTTGGAATTTAAACCGGAAAGATGGATTTCGGAGACCGGAAGGTCGGTCCATGAACCATCTTATAAGTTCTTCTCATTCAATGCTGGTCCAAGAACATGTTTAGGTAAAGAAGTTGCTTTGGTGCAAATGAAGACAGTAGCTATAAGACTTCTACAAAACTATGAGATTGAAGTTGTTGAAGGTCAAAAAATTGAGCCTGCTAATTCTATCATACTTCACATGAAGTATGGTCTTAAAGTTAAAGTCTTTAAGAGATCTTTGATCTAAATGTTATAAGTTGTAGTCAAAATAATGATCAAGAAAGCTCAAGTCAACTTGTGTAAGTTATTAATTCAATAAAATCAAAGTTCAAAACTTTGTTATTCAATTGATATATTATACAATTACATTATAACAATATAACACAAGTTATTGATTAAACATAATTTTCAATAGTTTTATTTTTAAAACAAGTTCATTTTCAAGATTCATCATTAGACATAATTATTCTCTTACTAATTGTAACTTTAAGCCCATGTTTCATGTAAAGCATAAGACCATGTTTTGGTTCAATCTTTTGTCCTTTGATGACATTAATGTCAAAGTTTTGTAATATATCAACCACCATTACCTTCATCATAACCATACCTAAATTCTTACCAACACAAGTTCTTGGACCGGCATTGAACACCAAGAACTTGTAAGAAGGCTCATGTTTCAATCCTCCGGCCTCCGAAATCCATCTCTCCGGTTTAAATTCCGCTGCATCCTCGCCCCAAATCGATTTCATTCTCCCTAATGCATAAATCGGAATCATAACATTCGAATTTGCCGCGATTTCATGCCCACTTGGAAGAACATCAGGCTTAAGAGGTGACTTTCTTTCGAATGGAACCGGTGGATAAAGCCGCATTGATTCTTGTAAAGCAGCTTGTAGATACACCAAGTTGTTCAAAAACTCTTTCTTCTCTTGACTCTTTTCGGATCTTAGTAGATTTAAGTCGATTTCTCGACGAATCTTGGTCACAACTTGAGGGTTTTGAGATAAAAACCAAAAGAACCAAGTTAAAGCACAAGTTGTGGTATCTCTCATTGCTACAACAAACCCCATGAACATATCTCTAATGAATTTATCACTAGAAGGATCTAAAAACTCATACTTTTTTGTATCAATCTTTATAAAAGAAGTCAATACATCTTCAAATTCTCCATTACTTCTTCCTCCTTGTGTTCTTACCTCTTCTCTCTTTATCGATACATACTTCGAGCAGAATCGATCAAAAGTCGCACCGGCTTCAATCATTCTCTTCTCTTGCCATAATCCCATTTTATTTTGCATCTTCCAAATGAAACTAGGCAAAATATGCCTATAAGTAAGAACTTCTGCAGCAGTATCTAGAGCTTCAGCAAACTCATTAATATCTTGTGATTCAATAGAAAGTGATTTAGGATCAGAACCGATAATCGCAGCTAGGGCTAAATCCATTATGAATCTCCCTAATAGATTCTGCAAGTCAAAAACTTTCTCTTCTTCTGCAAATTGATTGAAAAGTGGAATAAGTTCATCTTTGAGTTTACTTGTTGTGTTACTCATTGATTTCCTTTGAAACTCTTGATGATTGATCATTCCTTGAGCACTCATTCTTATGTTCTTCCATAGATTTGAGTCTGTGTTGAAGACTGCATCGCCATAAACATCAAAGATCTCTTTAAATTCATGACCTTTGATGTAATTAGAGAAGTTTGAGCTCAAGATATGATGAATATTAGCTGGATCAACTGTGAAAAAGATGTCCATTTTCGCAAACCATACACCTTTAAACACAAAGCTCAGATTATGATTCTCGAGAACCACAACGTTCCAGTCGAAGATCCAATGGAGTCTCACGAGCCCATCAAGAAGCATTCCAAAGACTGGCCAGTTCATAGGGTTCGCGTCGAGGGTTTTCTTGATTTGCAAGAAATCAAAGGGTTTCTTGGTGAAGAAGTTATAGAGTAATAGAGAGCAAAAGAAAGCTATGAATACTTCAATTAAAGCCATTAGAGAAGTTTGAATTTAGGTTTTTTTAGAGAAAGAGGCAAAAGAAGGATCTTGATTTATACAATACAATATCAAGAAGAGTTTTAAAAGTCTACTGTTTAGCTTAAACCCTTAGGTTACTTTTAATTTACATTTAAGATAGGTTTTGTAACACATTAATTCTCCTATATAAACGGACCATGATAATGTTTTCCAGGTCATGGAAACTTAATTACAAGATTTTCTTGATTGTGAAATAATAAAATGATTTCTTGATGAGAAAGTTACGAAATGGTTTCTAAGAAACCCATGAATGCTTATCAAAGTTATTAGACAAGATTGATTTTTAAGGCTTTAGGTGAAGAAGAAACTTAACAGAAAAATAACGGTCAGAAATTTAAAATGGTAAAAAAAAAATTTGTTCTAAGGATTTTTTGATTTTTTTTTTACGGAAAATTGGTCACAAATATTTTTTACCAAAATATAAACGGATCGAAAGTATTTGCGGAATTATCTAAAATGCCCTATTTCGTGAACATTTTAAAGTATTTGAGGATATACCAATAATACCATTGGATCCAGTGTTACGACATTTTTGCAAAAAAAATTACTCAAGTTATGACATTTTTGAAAATTCCAAAAATATTTTGACCAATTAACCAATTTTTTTTTAAAAACCAAATTTTACCAATTGTAGAACAATTCTTTTGCTTGGTCAAAATTGGTAAGAAAGTTTTGACCAAATTTCTACCAAATAATAGTTTTGGGTTAAATGATATGATACAATTACACATTTCATCAATTATAAAACAAAAAAGAGCAAGAGATAAAAGTAATACATTTCACATATGAAGCATACATTACATTATTCTTGTACACAATTTAATACAACATTTTAAACCATTACATTACAACATAGATCTCTTAGTAAGTGTGACTTTAAGTCCATGTTTCATATGAAGAACAAGTCTAGGTTTTGGCACAATCTTATGTCCATCAACAACCTTAATATCATAGTTTTGTAATATATCAATAACTACTATCTTCATTACAATCATAGCTAAATGTTTACCAGGACATGTTCTTGGACCAGCATTAAACGCCAAGAACTTGTAAGAAGGTTCATATCTCAATTCTCCGGTCTCCGAAATCCATCTTTCCGGTTTAAATTCCATTGCATCCTCACCCCAAACCGCTCTCATTCGCCCCAATGCGTAAATCGGAATGATAATGACCGAATTCGCCTCGATTTTATGACCACTTGGAAGCACATCTGATGTTATAGGAGACTTTCTTTGGAAAGGAGCTGGTGCATAGATTCTCATTGCTTCACATAAAGCTCCATGTAAGTAAACTAACTTGTTTAAGTCTTCCTTAGGATCAATAGATGACCAAGACCGGTCTTGGCCACTTCCGGTTCTTGGTAGTTTTGTGTTGATTTCTTGACGAATCTTGGAAACTACTTTAGGGTTTTGAGAGAGGAGTCCAAAGAACCAAGTGAGAGCAGCCGCTGTAGTATCTCTTCCGGCGAAAATGAAGGTTAAAATGCTTTCTTTAAGGAACTTATCATCGTTTGGATTCAAGAACTCATATTTGGTAGGATCAAGATTCATATGAGATGTTAAAAGATCTTCACTTTCTTCATTAGAATGATGAGAATTTTCTTGTGAAGATCTCATCTCTTCTCTTTTTTTCGATATGAATTTTGCGCAAACATTATCGAATGTTTTTCGAGCTGCAGTTAACTTCTTTTCTTTTCCTAATCCCAACCAATTTTGAAACTTCCATAAGAATCTTGGCATAATGTGTCTAAACACAATTGCTTCTCCAGCATCATCAAAGGCTTTAGCAAACTCATTTTCCGGCATTTCGATAGAGAGAGTTTGAGGATCAGAACTAGTTATTGTAACTAATGTTGTATCAAACATGAATCTTTGAAAGACATCTTGCAAATCCAAGACTGTTCCTTCCTCTGCGTAATGATCGAAAAGAGGAATAAGAACGTTCTTGAGCTTACTTGTTGTTGTACTCATTGATAATCTTTGAAAGCTTTGATGATTAAGCATGATTTGTGAAGACATCCTTAGATTCTTCCATAGATCTGAGTCTGTATTGAATATCACATCGCCGTAAACATCGAAAAACTCTTTGAATTCCGGTCCTTTAACATAGTTTGAGAAATTTGAGGCCATTATATGATGGATATTAGATGGATCAACAGTCAATAAAGCATCTTTTTTTGTAAACCATGGACCCTTGAATAGAAATGTTAGGTTTGAATTCTCGATAATCTCTATAGCTTCATCGATCCGGTTAATCCTCACTAGAACAGCAGGAAGCATACCAAGAACTGGCCAGTTCCATGGGTAACTTTCAAGTGTTTTCTTGATGTAATCAAAGTGTTTCTTGATGGAAAAGTAAGAGAAGATGAAGAAGCAAAAGATAGCTATGAATGCTTCATATAAGCCAATTGAAGCCATTAGAGAAAGCTTGAGTTTTTGCTATAGATGAATAAAGAAGAAAGATAGTGATTTATACACTCAATAACCAGACTACTTGCGCAACTAAAGTAATTTAATTGAAGAAGTTTTCTTGATGAGGAAGTTATCTAAAGGGTTTCTTAATTGCTAGATTACTTGTTCAACAACAAATCACTTCAATTAAGTTACTTCTTCATCAAGAAACCTCTTGAATTAAGTTACTTTGCATTGGATATAGTAAGTCATGTGATCTGTCTGGTTATTCAAACACATAACAGCTGTTTCCAAACATATCTTTGATGTAAATTGAAAGAAATATCATGTTCTTGAATTGTATAAATCAAGATTCTTCTTCTAAGGAGTTTGTATCCTAAATTGAAAACTTTCTCTAATGGCTTCAATAGGGTTTCTTGAAGGATTCATAGCTGTTTTCAGCTTTCTCTTACTCTGTTACTTCATCTTCAAGAAACCCTTTGATTTCAAGGTCATCAAGAAACACTTTCAGAGCAATGTCCTTTGGAACTGGCCGGTTCTTGGGATGGTTCCGGGCTTGCTCGTGAGGATGCACAGGATCGATAACAGCGTGGAGTTTCTCGAAAACTCGGACTTAACCTTTCGATTCAAGAATGTATGGTTCATTGGATCAGACGAATTGATCACAGTTGATCCAGCTAATGTTCATCATATAATGACTTCAAACATCTCAAACTACATCAGAGGACCAGAGTTCAAAGAGATTTTCGAGGCTTTTGGCGAAGGAATCGTCAATTCTGATGGTGAACGAGGCAATAGCATACACAAATGTTATCAAGTCTTGTTCCATCGTAAAGGATTTCAAACGTTCTCAATGGATACCACAAGAAGTAAACTCAAGAACGGTCTTATTCCACTTTTAAATCATTATGCAGAACAAGAAACAATCTTAGACTTGCAAGATCTGTTCCGGAGATTCACTTTTGATACAACCCTAATCACAATCACAGGATCTGATCCTCAATCTCTCTCCATTGATATGCCAAATCTTGAGTTTGTTAAAGCTTTCGACGATATCGAAGAAACCATTTTTATAAGACATCTAAAGCCAAGATTCTTTTGGAAACTGCAAAGATTGATGAGATTAGGACAAGAAAGGGAGATGCTTAAAGCTGAAGAAACCGTTGACCGTTTATGTTCTGAATACATAACAACTAAAAAAGCAAAGATACAAAAACAAGAAGAATCTGAGGATCTCTTAACATTCTTTATCAAACTAGATAGAATCAAATACAAGCTTTTGGATTCAAATGATGATAAATTCCTTAGAGATATCTTTATGGGGTTCATTTTAGCTGGAAGAGACACTATGGCCTCTGCTCTAACTTGGTTCTTCTGGAATTTATCTCAAAACCCTAACGTGTTAACCAAGATTCGCGACGAAATCGACATGGAATTACAAGGAACCGGAAATATCCAAGAGAATTTGGACAAGTTAGTGTACTTACATGGTGCATTATGTGAATCTATGAGACTTTACCCTCCCGGTCCATTCCAACGGAAGAGTTCTATAGAACAAGATGTACTTCCAAGTGGTCATAAAATTGTAGCGAACTCAACCGTCATGATCTTTCTTTACGCTATGGCGAGGATGAGAGCGGTATGGGGCGAGGATGCTTCGGAGTATAAGCCGGAGAGATGGATTTCGGAGGTCGGAGGACTGAGACATGAGCCTTCTTATAAGTTCTTTGCGTTTAATTCCGGTCCAAGAACTTGTCTTGGTAAAAATATAGCTATGCTTCATTTGAAGACAATAGTGATTGAGATATTACAAAACTATGATCTTAAGGTTGTTCAAGAACACAAGATTGAGCCAAAACTTGGTTTTATTATGTACATAAAGGATGGTCTTAGAGTAACATTGACTAAGAGATGATTTATCAATAAATTATTATGTAATTGTTTGAATTATCTATATCATAATTTGTGTAAGAAAATAATGTCATATTTATACATATATGTGTATATGTTCGAAAATGCTTTACTTACTTTTATATTTTCTTAGATGATAAATTTATATAATATTTATTTAAAACTTCAAGAAATCATCTATAAAACAGAGTACGCATAATAAAACAGAGTACACATAATAAAACAGAGTACGCATAAAAAACAGAGTAACCGTTTTCTGTTAAAAAAAACAGAGTAGTATAAAATAAATACATGTACAAAAACAGAGTTTTAATCAATCTGAATAAATTCAATCTTCAACGACTTTTCTTGCTTAACATTGTCTTCTTGCTTGAGCTCTGATACTATATTAGTTATCAAGAACATTCTCTGTAACTCAGAGCTCAAGCAAGAAGACGAAGTTAAGCAAGAAAAGTCGTTGAAAATTGAATTTATTAATATTTACGATTTAACAATTGTACAAACATATAATTGCTGTTTCCAGACTATAATTGATTTAAATTGAAGAAATATCACGTTCTTTAATTGTATAAATCAAGATTCTACTTCTGACGAGTTTGTATTCTAAATTAAAACTTTCTCTAATGGCTTCAATAGGGTTTCTTGAAGCATTCATAACTGTTTTCAGCTTTCTCTTCTTATGTTACTTCCTCTCAAAGAAACCATTTGGTTTCTTGAACATCAAGAAACACTTTCAGAGGAATGTCCTTTGGAACTGGCCGGTTCTTGGGATGCTTCCGGGCTTGCTAGTGAGGAACCGACGAATCGAAAACGGTTTCAAGATTCTCGAAAACTCTGACTTAACCTTCCGATTGAAGGGTATGTGGTTCATTGGATCAGACACATTGATCACAACAGATCCTGCTAATATTCATCATATAATGACTTCCAAGGTCTCAAACTACATCAGAGGACAAGAGTTCAAAGAGATTTACGATGTTTTCGGCAACGGAGTCCTCAATTCGGACTCAGAGCGAGGCAATAACCTAAAGAAATGTCATCAAGCTCTCCTCCATCATCAAGAATTTCAAAGTTTTTCAATGGATACCACAACAAGTAAACTCAAGAACACTCTTATCCCTCTTTTGAATCATTATGCAGAAGAAGGAACAGTCTTGGACTTGCAAGATGTGTTTCGGAGATTCACATTTGATACAACCTTAGTCACAATCACAGGATCTGATCCTCAATCTCTCTCCATTGATATGCCAAATCTTCCTTTTGTTAAAGCTTTCGAAGATATCAAAGAAACGATCTTTTATAGACACCGAAAGCCAAGATTCTTGTGGAAGATCCAAAGATTGATGAGATTAGGACAAGAGAAGAAGATGATTGAAGCTAATGAAACCATTGATCTCTTATGTTCACAATACATAGAATCTAAAAAAGCTGAGATACAAAAACAAGAAGTTATTAATCAAGAAGCTCATAAGGATCTTTTAACATTCTTTATAAAACTAGATAAAGTGAAGTACAATCTTTTGGATCCAAATGATGATAAATTCCTTAGAGAAATCTTTTTGGGGTTCATTTTAGCTGGAAGAGAGACTATGACCTCATCTCTCACTTGGTTCTTCTTGAATTTATCTCAAAACCCTAACGTGTTAACCAAGATTCGCGACGAAATCAACGATAAGTTACCAAGAACCGGAAATATCCAAGAGAATTTAGACAAATTGGTCTACTTACATGGTGCATTGTGGGAATCAATGAGACTTTATCCTCCTGGTCCATTCCAACTAAAGAGTTCTATAGAACAAGATGTGCTTCCAAGTGGTCATAACGTCGAACCGAACCTAACCGTCATGATATTTGTGTACGGTTTGGCGAGGATGAGAGCGGTATGGGGCGAGGATGCTTCGGAGTATAAACCGGAGAGATGGATTTCGGAGACCGGAGAATTGAGACATGAGCCTTCTTATAAGTTCTTTGCGTTTAATTCCGGTCCAAGAACTTGTCTTGGTAAAAATATAGCTATGTTTCATTTGAAGACAATAGTGATTGAGATATTACAAAACTATGATGTTAAGGTTATTCAAGAACACAAGATTGAACCAGAATTTGGTTTCATTCTTTTCATAAAAGATGGACTTAGAGTCATATTGACTAAGAGATGATGACTTATGAGTTCCTATGTAATTGTTTGAATTAATGTTTAAAATAATTTTCTATTTTTTTATTATGTAAATTAATGTTTTTTTATTATAAACTATATGGTTTTCCTGCGTGCGGAATTACTATTATATCTTAGAATAATTTACAAAAACAGAGTTTTAATCAATCAGATTAAATTCAATTTTCAACGAATCTTCTTGCTTAACTTCGTGTTCTTGCTTGAGCTCTTATACTATATTAGTTAGCAAGAAAAGTCGTTGAAAATTGAATTTATTAATATTTACAATTTAACAATTGTACAAACACATACTTGCTGTTTCCAGACTATAATTGATTTAAATCGAAGAAATATCACGTTCTTGAATTGTATAAATCAAGATTTTACTTTTGAGGAGTTTGTAAAAGTTTTCTATTAGGGTTCTTCATTGCTAAATTACTTGTTTAACAATAAATCACTTCAATTAAGCAATTTCTTCAAAAAAAACCCTTGAATTAAGTTACTTAGATTTTGGATCCAATTAGTCAAACACATAAACGCTGTTTCCAGATATATCTTTGAAGTAAATTAAAAAAAATTATCATGTTCTTGAATTGTATAAATCAATACTTTTCTTTTGATCTTTTTGTATCCTAAATTGAAAACTTTCTCTAATGGCTTCAATAGGGTTTCTTGAAGCATTCATAGCTGTTTTCACCTTTCTCTTATTATCTTACTTCCTCTCCAAGAAACCTTTTAGTTCAATGGCCATCAAGAAACCCTCTCAGAGCAATGACCTTTGGAACTGGCCGGTTCTTGGGATGCTTCCTGGTTTGCTCGTCAGGATTCGCCGAATCGAGAGCAGTTTCGAGATTCTTGAGAAATCGAACTTAACCTTCATATTCAAGGGTATATGGTTCTTTGGATTAGACAGGTTGATCACAACAGATCCAACTAATGTTCATCATATAATGACCTCAAACATCTCAAACTACATCAGAGGAGATAATTTCAGAGAAGTTTATGATGTTTTCGGCGACGGAGTCCTCAATTCGGGGTCAGATCGAGGCCATAACCTCAAGAAATGCCATCAAGCCTTGCTCCATCGTCAAAATTTTCAAAGGTTTTCAATGGATACAACAACAAGTAAAGTCAAGAACACTCTTATCCCTCTTTTGAATCATTATGCAGAAGAAGGAACAGTTTTTGACTTGCAAGATGTGTTTGGGAGATTCACATTTGATACAACCCTAATCTTAGTAACAGGATCTGATCCTCAATCTCTCTCCATTGATATGCCAAACCTTGAGTTTCTTAAAGCTTTTGAAGTTGTCAAAGAAACGATCTTTTATCGACAACGAAAGCCAAGCTTCTTGTGGAAGATCCAAAGATTAATGAGATTAGGACAAGAGAAGAAGATGATAAAAGCTGATGAAACCATTGCTCGTTTATGTGCACAACACATAGAATCTAAGAGAGCTCAGATAAAACATCAAGAAGTGGTTAATCAAGAAGTTCAAGAAGATGCTTTAACATTCTTTATAAAGCTAGATAGAATCAAGTACAAGCTTTTGGATCAAGACGATGGTAAATTCCTTAGAGAAATCATTTTGGGTTTCATTTTAGCTGGAAGAGACACTGTGGCCTCAGCTCTAACTTGGTTCTTCTGGAATTTATCTCAAAACCCTAACGTGTTAACCAAGATTCGCGACGAAATCAACATGGAGTTTCAAAGAACCGGAAAAGTTCAAGAGAATTTGGACAAATTGGTCTACTTACATGGTGCATTATATGAATCAATGAGACTGTATCCACCAACTCCATTCCAACTCAAGAGTTCTATAGAACAAGATGTGCTTCCAAGTGGTCACAAAGTCGAAGCAAACTCATCGGTAATGATGTTTTTGTACGGTATGGGGAGGATGAGACGGGTATGGGGCGAGGATGCCTCCGATTATAAGCCGGAAAGATGGATTTCGGAGACCGGAGAATTGAGACATGAGCCTTCTTATAAGTTCTTTTCGTTTAACTCCGGTCCAAGAACTTGTCTTGGTAAAAATATAGCTATGTTGCAAATGAAGACAGTGGCCGTTGAGATATTACAAAACTATGATGTTAAGGTTATTAAAGAGCAGAAGACAGAGCCTGATCTTGGTTTTATTCTTTACATTAAAGATGGTCTTAAGGTTACATTGACTAAGAGATGATTTATCAGTGCTTAAGTAATTGTTTTATCTATCACCATTTGTAAAATAGTAATAATAAGGTGATATATTTTAATGGGAAAATATAATATTTCCTTTTTTAGATTGGTTAATTAATATGTGATAACAACAAATGTTTATGAAATAAATCTTTAAAATATTTAAAAATGATATATTTTCTTAATTAAAGGGTTTATGATAGGAATTTTTTTGTAAAACTACTTTTATGAGCATATTTTTTTAAAACACACTAAAATAATGATTTGTCTCAATAACACACAAAATTTGTTTTGATATGACCAAAATACCCTCTAATAAATCAAATAAATATCAATATATTTATTACAAGTCAATTAGTATCAATTAATCATTAATTACGTTTATCACTTCTCATTTAATTAATACCTTAATTATTCTTCCTATATAATCTTAACCCTCAACCTTAACCCATAAACCCTAAACCCTAAACACTAAACCCTAAACACTAAACCCTAAACACTAAACCCTAAAC
>KE151495.1:44506-64438 GCA_000411095.1 Aethionema arabicum
CCCTAAACCCTAAACTCTAAACCCTAAACCCTAAAACCTAAACTCTAACCCTAACCCTAAACCCTAAACTATAATTCTTAAACCCTAAACTCTCACCTGAATGTCTATAATTATGTAAAAATCTTTATAATTTGGTAAGAATATCAATATGATATTTTATCAAATAAATGTACTAATTTAAATTAGGAAAATTAGGATAATATAGAAAGTTCATTAAAATTTCGTTTAAGAGAAACTATCAAAAATGTATATTTATGTTTTTGAATTGAGGACATTTACGTCTTTTTATGACCTTTTTAATGTATTATTAAAAGATAATCCCAATTAGTGTTTTTTTGAAAATATATTTCCTAAAAAGTAGTTTTCTGACAAAGATTTATATTATAAAGATTTTTTGAAAAAACCTTCTCTCATATATATCTTTATAAATTTTTTATTTTTTTAACAAAGATTTATATTACATATTGTATTATTGTCATAGTAAAATTTGCAACAAGATATATATATATATATAATCAAGAAAATAGAAGATATAAGAGGGTTTCACCAACTTGAAGATATGTTCACTTAAGATCTCTTAGTAATAGTGACTTTAAGCCCATCCTTGATGCGTAGAATAAGACCAGGAACTGGTTTGATCTTATCTCCATTAACCACTTTAAAGTCATAGTTTTGTAACATCTCAATGGCCACTGACTTCATTAGAGTCATAGCTAAAGTCTTACCAAGACAAGTCTTTGGACCAGCATTGAACACTAAGAACTTGAAGTCAGGCTCATGTCTTAACCCTCCTGACTCCGTAATCCATCTCTCTGGCTTGTACTCCAAGGCATCTTCACCCCACACCGATTTCATTCGAGCCAAAGCGTAAGTAGCGATCAAGATCCTAGAGCTAGTGTCTACTCTATGCCCACTTGGTAACACATCAGGTTTCTTAGGTGAAAGGCGATCAAATGGAATTGGTGGGTAAAGTCTCATTGATTCATTTATTGCACTATGTAAGTACACTAACTTGTTTAAGTAGTCTCTGTGATCTTCATATGATCTTTCTTGGTGACTACTTGGTTGATTTGTGTTGATTTCTTGACGAATCTTGGACACAACTTGAGGGTTTTTGGATAAGTTCCAAAAGAACCAAGTGAGAGCAGAAGCTGTGGTATCTCTCCCAGCGATGACAAACCCTAGAATTGTGTCTCTAAGGAACTTATGATCACTAGGGTTAAAGAGTTCATACTTGGTTGCATCAAGGTTTATGTGAGATGTTAAAAGGTCCAAACTTTGTTCCCTTGAGTGATCAAGATCAAGACTTTGACCTCTTCCCATCTCTTCTTTCTTAGCTGAGATATAACCTGCACACACTTGATCAAAAACAGCATTAGCTTGAGTCATCTTCTTCTCAAATCCAATTCCAAACCAGTTTTGTAACTTCCATAGCCACTGCGGTTTAATCTCTCTATATGCAGTCCCTTCTCCTGCTTCATCAATTGCTTTCAAAAACTTGTTTTCAGGCAATTGAACTGTGAGAGCTTTAGGATCAAAACTAGTTACCATAAGTACACTTGTGTCAAAACTCAACCTCCCAAACACATCTTGCAAGTCCAATACTCTATCTTTCTCTGCAAAATGATCAAGAACCGGAACAAGACCGTTCTTGATTTTACTCAAGATGTTATTCATGGTAAAACTATGAAATTTTTTATGATTTAGCATCACTTGAGCAGTTTTCCTTAGACTTTTCCATAGCTCACCGTGAAGAGTAAGCATTTGGTCACCAAAAAAATCAAAAACTTGTTTAAAATCAGAACCTTTATAGTAATTTGAGAAATTTGTTGTGGTTATGTATTGAATAATAGATGGATCAGCAGTGACTAACATATCTGTTCCACTAAGCCATGGCCCTTTGAATTCAAACATTAAGTCTGAGTTTTCAACAAGATCAACGATGATTTCGTAGATACGGTGATGAACCATTAGTAGACCGGGAAGCATACCCAAAACCGGCCAGTTTCGAAAAAACCGGTTTTGAGGTTTCTTGTTAAACAAGAAATTGAAAGTAATGAAAAGGCAAAAAAGACCTATAAATGCTTCAAATAAGCTTATTGAATCCATTGAAAGAGGAAATAAAAAGTTGATATTACACTCTTATTATTGTGTTTTATGTGTCGTTTGAGTGCACAATTATACTATTAATATATATATATATAATATAAAAATCATATATTATCTTTTTTTTAAATGTTTAAATCAAGTTATTGTGAGTGATTAATACAAACAACTACTTTACTTAATTAAACCATTAAATGTGCAGGGAAGGACGAGATGATAATTCGAGATTTTAATGCTTTGTTGTTGATATTTTTCTACTTTTTTTATGTGATATTCTGAGTTTGATAAACGTGAATATCATATGAAAACAAAAAAAAATGATAGATTTCCAAATGAAAATCATTTGGGATTGAATATGAATAAAACTGGTTTAAGGTTTTCATGTAATTATTACTTCCTCTGTTTTATTTTAAATACACTTTTAGGTTTTTTTCACACTAATTTAGGAATCATGTAGAATTACTATTTTATTCTTAATTTATATTTTTATTGTTAATAATGTTTAATTAAAAAGATTTTGGGAATATGCAAAAAATAGGGTAAAAAAGGAAATAGATTGTTTTTTTCTCTAGAAAATTGAGAAGTTAATTTATTTTGAAACAAAAACAAAAACCTAAAAGTGTATTTAAAATGAAACAGAGAGAGTATAATGTTAGTGTAATTTGTAAATGTGTAATTAATGATGTTCTGATAAAATTAGAGATTAGTTAAACATGCTGTTAGGTTCTAATTTAAAGCTTAAAACACGAATTTAATGTCAATAGTTTCGTAACTACTTCGTCATATAATAAATAAATGTACCGGGAACACACGAATTTAATGTCAATGTTTTTTTTAATTATTATGTTAGAATATAGCACATGAAAAATCGTACGATTTATGATATGAGTTATAACTAAAAAAAACTCTCCCAAATTAAGGTGATAAAAAAAAAATCTTAGATTTAATTTCTTAGACTAATAAATTTATCAATTAGTTTCATGGATGTATTTGCAAAAAGGCACAAATTTTAGAAACAAATGTATTTTGGAGTTCACAAATGAATTAAAGTATTTTTGCTAATTCCCCATGAAAATATATATTTTTGCAAAATTTCCTAAATTAGAGATAGTACTTTTCTATATAACCCCTAATTTGACAATGTAATTAGTTAATTAATTAATTAGGGTCTCCCCTCATGCGTCATAATTGATGGGATAAGTTGTAATCTTTTAAGTGTTAAGAAAAAAATTTGTAATCTTGTTCTTGGCCCTTACCATTTTTTGGGTTGTTGGTTAATGGGCTCGGCCCACAACAGTTACTTCACAATCAGGACCGATTTTGTGCAAAGCGCCATAAAAACACATGTTTTTGCATTTTTTTTTAGGGAATTTGTAAAAATGTTCACCTTCAAGTTTTTTTTTTAAAAATGTCTTAATTCAAGCATTTTTTGTAAAAATGTCCTAACAATATACCGAATATTATAAGTGGTATACTTTCACACTTTATGAAAAATTTGTAAAAATTTATTGAATTAGAGCATTTTACATAATTGATTTTTAAAAATTTCTCATTCAAGCATTTTTTGCAAAAATACAATAACAATAGACTCAAAGGTATAATTGGTAAATCCTCACATAAAGGGTAGATTTGCAAAAAAAAACTTGAATAAGGACATTTTACATAATTCATCTTTTCTTTATATGGAATCTCAACCTCTATTTCAGATTTTTCCTCATATCCATGTACGTTCATGGTTCGTCTTGCACGTTGACCGTTATAGCACATGATTTTGCAATTCTTCAAAAATTGTTAAATTTTAAAATGTTGAATGTTATAACCCATGATTTTGCATTCTTTTTTTTCAAAAATTGGATAATATAATATTTTTTACAAATAAACATAATCTTAAATATATTTTTTTGATAACTTTTAATATTTGGATAAATATATAATATTTTTTAAAATAATTATTATTCATTATAATATTGTTAAATTATAACATAAATAAATCTTAATATAAATGATAAGCCAAAAATTATGTTTTTATAGAGATTAATATTCACTAATAACATATATAATAATTTCTTACAAAACAAAAGTTTATTTTTAAAATCGTTTCTAGATAATATATAGAGAATGTTTTACATTCGATTATCACATTATTTAAAAAAAACAATATATGTATTAACTATTATTATTATTATTATTACTGTTGCTAACAAATATATATTTAACAAAATACACAAATCTTAGAAAGAAATATATTTCTGGAGTCTACTAATAAATTTGTCCACTTTTACAAATTCCCCATACAAAAATTATTTTTGCAAAATTCCCTAAAAGTAGAGATAGTAATTATTTTTTTTCTTTTCTATATGGTCTCAATATAATTAATTAGGGATAAGTTATAATCTTGTTCTCGGCCCACTCAGCTTAATTTCTAGGGCTGGATATATAAAGACAAATAACAACAGTCAGTATCTTCATATACAAGTTTTATTCAATTTAATTTGATTGTTAAAGATGAAATAATTTTTCGTTAACCTAGTTTTAGAATTGATTTATCAATATTTTAGAAAATATTACTAAGAAAACATTTCCAATCAAATTTATTTATTCTCATAACTTATTTAATTTTATGGTATATATATTTATAAAGCTTGTAACATTAAAATTACAATCTCTTATATTATTTATTTTTGAAATATTAATTAAAAATACTTTATTATTCCTATAACTTTTTTAATATGTTAAAAAAAAAATTATGTTTAGTTTAATCTATTTAAAATATAATCTTCGGATTAGGTTGAACCAATCAATAGTTCATGAAATACAAGAGAAAACATATTTCTTGATATGATTCAAGAAAATCAAGAAAATAAATAAAGAAGCTATACCCCTTGTACATAGAAAACATATTTCTTGATATGATTCAAGAAAATCAAGAAAACAAATAAAGAAGCTATACCCCTTGTACATAGTGTTCAAGATCTCTTAAGATATGATCAAGATCTCTTAGTAACTGTGACCTTAAGTCCATCCTTGATGTGTAGAATAAGACCAGGAGCTGCTTTGATCTTATCTCCATTAACCACTTTAAACTCATAGTTTTGTAACATCTCAATCACTACTGTCTTCATTAAATTCATAGCTATATGCTTACCAAGACAAGTTCTTTGACCAGCATTGAACACTAAGAACTTGAAGTCAGGCTCATGTCTTAACCCTCCTGACTCCAAAATCCATCTCTCTGGCTTGTACTCCAAGGCATCTGCACCCCATACCGATTTCATCCGAGCCAGCGCGTAAATGGCGATCAAGATCTTAGAGCTAGAGTCTACTCTATGCCCACTTGGTAACACATCAGGTTTCTTAGGTGAAACACGTTCCATTGGACCAGGAGGGTAAAGTCTCATTGATTCATATATTGCACTATGTAAATACACTAACTTGTTCAAGAACTCCATGTGTTCTTCATATGACCTTTCTTGGTGACTATTTGGTAGATTTGTGTTGATTTCTTGACGAATCTTGGACAAAACTTTTGGATTTTTGGATAAGATCCAAAAGAACCAAGTGAGAGCAGCAGATGTGGTATCTCGACCTGCGATGACAAAACCTAAAATGGTGTCTCTAAGGAACTTATCATCACTAGGGTTAAAGAGTTCATACTTGGTTGCATCTAGGTTTATATGAGATGTTAAAAGATCCAAACTTTGTTCCCTTGAGTGATCAAGATCAAGACTTTGAGTTCTTCTCATCTCTTCTTTCTTAGCTAATATGTAACTTGCACATTCTTTATCAAAAATAGCATTAGCTTGATTCATCTTCTTCTCAAATCCAATTCCAATCCAATTTTGTAACTTCCACAAGAACCGTGGCTTAAAATGTCTATAAGTAACTCCCTCCATTGCATCGTCCATCGCTTTCGCAAACTTGGCTTCAGGCATTTCAATTCTTAGAGATTTAGGATCAAAACCAGTTACCATAACTAGAGTTGTATCAAATGTAAACCTCCCAAACACATCTTGCAAGTCCAAGACTTTCCCTTTTTCAGCAAAATGATCAAGAACCGGAATAAGACCGTTCTTGATTTTATTCAAGTTATTACTCATGTTAAATCTTTGAAACTTGTTTTGATTTAACATCACTTGAGAAGCTTTTCTCATACTTTTCCATAGCTCACCATCCACACTAAACATTTGGTCACCAAAAAGATCCACCATTTCTTTGAAATCAGGACCTTTGTTGTAATTTGAAAAGTTTAACCTAGTTATGTACTGAATATTCGCCGGATCAGCAGTGACCAACATATCCAAACCGGTAAACCAAGGTCCCTTGAAATGAAACGTTAAGTTCGAGTTTTCGAGAATCTCTACGATGAATTCATAGAGACGGTCGAGAGCCAGAAGCAGACCGGGAAGCATACCAAAAACCGGCCAGTTCCTAGGAAGCCGGTCATGAGGTTTCTTGCTTACCAAGAAATGAAAAGTAATGAGAAAACAAAGAAAGGTTATGAATACTTCAAATAAGGTTTTTGAATCCATTAAAAGAGAGGGAAAATTGATATTACACTTGTATTATTGTGTTTATGTATTATACAGTATAGTATGGGTGCATAATTTTTTATATATATTAAATCACAACTACTCAATTTAAATGTGTGGGGAAGAATTTTATGGATGAGATGATAAAAATTAGCTATAAAATTTAATAAATGTACTAACTGTTGCAAGGAATCACATGCTTTTAGTATCCGTATTTCTAGATTGTAATACAATATTGTTGATAATTTTTTATTTTTTATGTGAGGTGAGAATATCTAACAAGTTCTTGATTATTTTTTGAGTTTAATGAACGCCAATATCATATGAAAAATAATACTTTATTTTACTTTGACAATTAACAAGATATATATAGAAGATTTAACGTTTCTTCTCTCTTTTTTAACGTTAATTTTATCCACTTTTTTATATGTATTGTGTAATTTGCTTTGTATCTGATCTTTTGGTATGGTTTATTTGATTTCATGAATCGTATAATTGAGGTAGGTTACGTAACACTGATTTTATTTTAATTGTAATGAATTTATCAAAAAAAAAAGACTATGAATACTTCAAATAAATTTAGTGAATCCATTAGTAGAGGATTTAAATTTGATGTTCATATTATAATTGTGTTTATGTATTAATTGTGCATTTAGTGCAAATATATAGTATGATTTTAGAAAATTATTTTTATGCATTTGTAATTATAACAAAAAATAAATAATATTAAATGATTAAAGATAAAAGTTATTCTCTTTGTTTCATTTTAAGTATCGCTTTAGTATTTTTTTCACACGATTTAAGATTTTTTTTTTCTCAAAATAACCTCACTAATTAAAGGTATCTATCAAATTTATTATATTAATTTATTTTCTGAACATTTAATGATTTGATATATTTGACATTTACTTGTAAAAATTACTTCGAAAACAAAATGATATTTAATTTGAAACAAAACTAATATATATCTACAATGACACTTATTTTTAAACGGATAGAATATCATTTTATAAAATTTATTAATAAACATGTATTGAAATTAAAAGAATTTAATTTGTGAAAGGGAGCAAGCATATAGATCGATAAATGCAACCAACTACTCGAATGTGTTGGGATGTATATTGATTCCACATTTATAGCATATAACTAAAAATGCAAACAACTACTCAGATTATATATGTGGGGAAGAATTTAAGCCCCATTTTATTAAATTTCATTAATATATATTCAATAAATGTGAGAATCTAGCAACTTCTTCATGATTATTTTCAATTTAATAAAAATGTTGTGGCCATGGATAAACTTTACAATTTTATGAGTCAAACCAAAAAATACGTACAGCTTTTTTTAAGTAAATGCACAGAACCGTATGGTTTTTTTGCTATGAGCTGTAATAAAAAAAATATTAAATCAAATTTATAAAAAAAATATTAATCTTTCTGTGTTAAACTATTTGATTTTAAATTGTTTTCACACATTAAAAAAAAATAGTAATGTAAACACATTTTCAACATCTAATTATACTAAAAGAGAAGTCTTCTTTCCTAGGTGTCACTTCCACAATTTTTCTCACATATTTTTAATTTTTAATTTTATTTAATTAATTATTAATCAATTTTTATTCAATTTAAAATAAATGAAAAATCAATTTAAAAAATAATTTAGTATATAAAACATTTAAATATGTATAGATTTTAAAATATTTTTCTAGATCTCATTTCCACAATTTTCTCAATATATTTTTAATTTTAAATCTTATTTAATTAATTATTAATCAATTTTCTCAATATATATTTTAGTTTTGATTTTTAATTTTTTCATTAAAGTTTAATTTATTTGAAAAATTAATTATTTGAATATTCTATCAAAATCAATATACTAATTTTCCTAAATTAATTTTAATTTTTAAATAAATATATTAATTTTGCATGTCAAACGTATCTCCATTTTTAAACCAATATATTAATTTTAAATCTAATCCTCATCAACAATTTTTTAAAAAATGTAACCAACATCACTTAATTTTCTCAAACAACTAACTAAAAAATAAACCAAAAGCACATTTTGTTTTTGTACGTAGTTGATTTCAACATTTTCTATTTTGTACATTTCTAGATTTAGTTCTTAGCTTTTGACATGTTTATTTTCATTTTTTCAGATATTTTACAATTTTCTTCTAAAGGAATTCAAGTTGAAAAAACACCTGTCAAAAATTTACTGTATATAATTTATTTGTTTCAAATTTTTTTTTTTAATTTTGTATTTATTGTTTAATACAATAATATAAAACCGTGCTAATGCACGGGTTAATCCTAGTTATTTATATTCATCAATTAGACAACCAATTAAATAATCAATTTTTAAGTTAGAAATTTAAAATTCACCAATAAAGTTATTTATATTATCTAATTAAAATACAAAACGATAAAAATCAAATAAAATGAAACAACTAAAAATCGAAAAATATCAATTAATTTAGAGCAGAGATTATGTCAAAAACAAAATATATAAATAACAAATATAATTACTAAATTCGTCATAAAAATATACACTCATGAAAAAAAAAATTCAAAAAAATCAACAAAATAATGGAATCAACAATTCTATCGACCACAAAAATTAAATTGACATTTTGTTAGACACGATTATTCTATAAAAAAAAATTATGGTCACGATTCCTGTAAATAAACGCAAATATCATATAGATTTCCACCTGAAAACCATTTTAGGATTGAATATGAATAAAATCAGTTTATGATTTTCATGTAAATTAACGATAATATTAATGTGATAGAATCTGATGAAGACAGGTTTCTTGATATTATACAGTACAAAACATAAGCATGAGAAACACAAAAAGTACATCTTAACCTTCTCTACACTGTCTCATTTTGAGGATTTTGATGCTTTTGACTCCTTAAAACTTGTCAATTTATAAAGAGAAACAGTTTCTCTGCAATACCCATTTGCATATGAACTCAATCAAGCAGAAAGATCAAATCTTTTTAACGATCTGAACAACATCCTCGTCTTCAAGCTCATGTTCCTGTCATGTGCCCAAAAACAAAACTATTGAGTATATTATGTCAAGAAAGTATAGGCTATGTTCATTTGCGCAGAAAACTATTCAAATCGCTAAAACGTTTAATTTTTAATCGCTGAGACTTGTCACTAAACCTTGTAGCTACTAAACCTGTAGATAGGGCCAACATTAATGAAAAATAGACTGACCTTTCCAACTCTCTGAGGCTTGTGTTTGGCGCTAGAACCCCAAACTAGAGCGCTGTATCGAAAATTATACGAATTCGATTAAGTGATGGTTACGAAGCAAGAAAGCTAAAGAGATGAAGAGAAGAAAGTTGTTTGTTTTTTTACTTACTACTTGAATTGTTTAAGCATGTCTTTGTGAATTCGAATGCAGAAGTCTTCAACTGTTCTTGTCTTGGAAGATAAGATAACAGGATCATCGTAATCTGGATTCATTCCCTTTGGTTTTGTGTAGATTCGAGTTAGATTCAAATATTCCCATATCATGTCTAGAAGCCCGTCAAGATTCCACTCCAAATGAGCACTACATAGTAATCAGACCATAAAAAATCACTTTAACACTATATAAATGGGATCATAGCCAAGAAAATCATCCAATTTCATCATTTAGCACACAAATTTTAGTTTTTTTGGCCACACAAACCCTACAATTTTGCAATTTACCTGATAGGACAGTAATGAGGAAGTCTATCCAAGATTTGAAGCTCCTCCAATGTAATTGAATCAATTTTGTTGACTGCATAGATACATGGCATGTATATACGACTACCCTCAATCACATCAATAAGATCATCAGCAGTTGCATCGCACCGGAGAGTGATGTCAGCGTTGTGCATCCTGTACTCACTGCAAATTGCTTTGACCGTGTCGAGGTCAAGGTGTGTGGTGGTGACCGTAGACGTTAGATTGATACCACCTTTATCTTTTTTCCTGAATGTAAGATTTGGTGGCTCCTTGTTCAACCTATATAGCATTGTCATATATCAGTCCAAGATCTTCAATTAATAAAACGGAGAGTGATTTTGTATAGTTATGCAATTTATACCTTATACCAAATCCTTCAAGCTCTTTTTCGATGAGACGTTTGTGAGTTACTGGTTTTATGGCGTCAAGAACAATTAAGATGCAGTTGCAAGTCCTAGCAGTACTTATAACCTGGAATTGTAAAGCAATTTAGAACAACATACTCGACTAGATTCATAAGCAGGTCATGATCAGGAAAAATTCTAAGGTGTTTCTGTGACTTACCTGTCTTCCTCTACCCTTTCCGTCCTTGGCACCTTCAATAATACCAGGAAGATCCAATAACTGCAGAGACAAGTAAATTGGAAATATTAATCAAGATCCTTTGGACAAAACTAAGTCAAAAAGATGGAGCGGCATGGAAATGGCAATAAAAGGAATGATAAACAGTGTTGAAGTAAATGTTAGATTTTTATTGTCTTTTACATACTTCGATTACACAAGAAATAACTTCGAAGGAACATCTCTTTATACAGATGTGTATACGGTTACCTGGATTTTAGCTCCACGATATGTAATAACACCGGGAATGCATGTCAATGTAGTGAATTCATAAGAAGCAACCTGAAAAAAACATGATAATACATGAATGCACCTTACAGAAACCAAAGTCTAAACCCTAAATGAGATAAAGAAGCTTATAAAATGAAAAGAAACGAAGAGTAATATCTACAGACCTCAGAAAAAGTTCCGGTCAGCTTATTCAGGAGAGTGGATTTTCCAACTGAAGGAAACCCAACTAATCCAACTCTAGAATCTCCACTTTTCGTCACATCGAAACCTTCTCCAGCACCACCACCACCTTTGGTAGGTGGTGCAAGAAGGTCCCTCCTTAGCTTAGCTAATTTGGCCTGTCAAATGAAGCAATCACATTTAGAGAGACATCAATAGAACAAACAGCACGAAAGCTAATCCTGCAGAGGTTAAAAAGTACAAAATTTACAAAACTCAAAATCCAAACACGGATTGATATTTCCTCTTTAACAATGTATAAAACATATCTATCTGAGTGTTCTCGAAACCTTAGTATGTGATCTTGATCTGAGAGTTCATAAAAAATCTTAAAAGATGTGACGATAAAACTAGTCAATGTGCTTACTAAGTACTGCAGATTTCCAACACAACTCTAATGGAGCTATATGAATTGGGTAGCTCCAAATTACACTAACCATTTAACCTCCCTCACATAGCTACAGAAAATTATCCAACAAAAAAGTTCACCTAACTGCAAAATTTAGAACTTAAAGAGGAGAAAGGTTTTACCTTTAACAAACCCAGATGATGAGCCGTAGCTTTATTCTTCTGGGTCCTAGCCATCTGTAATACAAAACCATCGTACTCATAAGAATATGTACAATAAGCGATTAAGCCATCAAATAAACCAATCCTCTTCAAATATCGAAGAACTAAATCACTGAGCACAAACAATACAACAAAAACTCGAAGTTTCATATTTCCATTTCTCTATGCATCGAAACACGAACGAGTAAAAAAAATCATAGAAATCAAATTCAATTTCAGAAATTACCTCATCTTCGATTTCCTTGATCTTCACCATAATAGTCGACATCTTTGCACTCACCGACGATACCTCACAGAGACGAACACTAACGAAAGAAAGAGCACCGGAATCAAAAGTTTAACCTGACGACGATGGCCGAGAAATTACTAGAGAAATCTAAGGGTTTTCGTTCGGCTACAAGAACAATGTCTACACAGTCTTGGGCTTCTCCTCGTACAATGCACAAAGCCCACATAACAAAATTGATCTCCAATTTGATTCCCGGTTTACCCGGTTTAACCAAAATTAAAGAAAATAAAAAAATCTAACCTAATTTCAATTTGGTATTGCTTCGATTCCCGGTTTAACCGAACCGGATTTCCCCCAAAAACTCCAGCTGCAATGGCTGTTAAGTGTTTAACTAACCTCTTTGATCTGCACAACTAAATCATCTAAAGCTCTATAAATCTGATCTGAGTTGCAGTGAGATTTATCTTTAGACATAAAGACATGAACTTCTTTATCAATCTCAATCCAACTTCTTCCTGGTTCTTTCACAACACCATCAAATCTCATCTTTTCTCGTACCTTCTTAGCATCACTCCACATACCTTTCGAAGCATACATATTCGAAAGCAAAGTAAACGAACCACTATCTCCTGGATCACACAAAATCGCCATTTTAGCTGCATATTCAGCTAACTCAATGTTATCTCTCATAACACAAGCACTAAGCAAACTCCTCCAGATTATAGCAACTGGTTTTATCACCATTTTCTCTATTAACTCCTTTGCTTCTTCTAATCTACCAGCACGACCTAACAGAGATACCATACAAGCATAATGTTCAGTTTCTGGTTCAATTCCAAGTTCAAGCATTACCTGAAACTGTTTAAGTCCTTCTTCTACTAAACCACCATGGCTACAAGCTGAAAGAACCCCAACAAATGTAATATTGTTAGGCTTTACTTCATCATTCATCATTTTTTCTAACATCTCAAGAGCTTTTCTTGCGTTTCCATGATTTGCATATGATGTAATAACAGAATTCCAGCAAACTACGTTTCTTGAAGCTGCTGAAGTAAAAGCTTTAAAAGCATCTTCAGGACTTCCACATTTTGCATACATGTCAAGTAGAGAATTTGTAATGTATGGATTACATTCCAAACCAGTTTTCATAAGCTGGCAGTGAAACTCTTGACCTAATTTGAGACTTGTTAGGTTGCCGGAAGCTGTAACCATGTCGGCGAAAGTGAATTCGTCAGGTTTTTCTTGTGATAATTGGAGTTTTGCAAAGAGATTTAGAGCTTCTTCATTCTCTGATTGTTGAACATAGCCTGAAAACATAGAATTCCAGATAACAATATCTTTCTCTTTCATTTCCTCAAATACCAGCCTAGAATCCTTGATACAGTTATAAGAATTCGAGTAAACATCGATTAAAGCGCTTCCAGCAAAAATATCTAAGTAAAGACCATATTTGAACATCAATCCATGGATTTGTTTGCTAAGTTCCAAGCTAGATAAAGAAGCAGATGCACGTAGCAGACTAACAAAAGTCAACAGGCTAGGATGAATCAACTTAAACCTCATTTCATGAAAAATCTTCATAGCTTCATGAAGCTCTTGTTCTGTCCCGAGTTGCGAGTAACCTTCAATCATTGCGTTAAATAAAACCACATCATCATCAGCAAAAAGATCGAAAACTTTTCTGGCATCAGTTAAACAATCACACTTTGAATACATGTCAATTAAACTGTTTGACACATAGCTATCAGTATCAAGATTAGCTTTGATAGTGTAAGCATGAACATGTTTTCCATATTCCAGAGCATGAAGTGCAGCACAAGATGTGAGTATGCTGGAGCAAGCATACACATCTGGCTTTAAACCAAACTTTGACATTTCTGAAAACAATTCTATAGCTTCCTTATGAAGATAGTTCTGCTTATATCCAGCCAACATTGTTGCCCATGAAATAATGTTTTTATCAAGCATTCTATCGAAAACCTTACGAGCAGATGTAACTCTTCCACTCTTAACATAAGAATCTATAAGCACATTCATCACTGAGGAATCTATCTCGTGCCCATGCCTTAAGATATGTGCATGAATCTGCTTCCCACCTTCCGCAAACGAGAGCAATGAACATGCGTTTAGAACAGTCGAAAGGATGTAACAATCTGGAGCAATGTTTCCCTTCAAAAGTTGGTAAAACAATTGCAAAGACATATAGCTTCTTCCCAATTTTGCATACCCACTGATTATTGTTATCCAAGTTACTGTAGATTTCTCTGGTAAAGCATCAAACACTAGTCTTGCATAATCAATATCACCTTCCTTCATATAAAAATCAATCAACAAAGTACCAACATATACATCTTGATAAAACCCACTTTTCATAATAAAACTGTGTAATTGAAACACCATCAAACGTCCATTACAATCTAACCTTGAGCAAGCTTGTATAACACTCGAAAGAATATATTCATTCGGACTCTTTTTTCTAGTTCTCCAAAATTCTAAGAACACTACCAAAGCCTCCTCATAAAATCCATGATAATTGCACGCGGAGACCATTGTAGACCAAGTAACCAAGTTTCTCTCAGGCATTTTCTCGAACACTTTACGTGCATATATCATACCACCAGCTTTCGAATACGAATTCATCAAAATGTTACTCAAATACGCATCTGATTCAAAACCATACACAATAATACGACCATGAACCACATTCTGATAGAGCAATTGATCATCTGACGCAGGTTGCTGCAATAAACGAGCAAATTCGCGCCTTGATTGAGTTCCTAACGTAGAAGGAAAATCTTCATTCAGAAATTTCAAGAGACGTGAAGTAGAAGATGAGTAGAAACGTATTGCCTCTTGCACTTGACGCCAGCTGCCATGGCTTCTCCTCATCCTACTGAAAGAGAAGAATTGCGAGCTACGACGTGAATGTTGAGAACTGTTTCATGAGTAAACATTCTGCCGTTTTGTTGTATTAAGAAAAGAAAGCGTGTCGGTTTTGAAAACTAAAAACGTCAAACAGTTACACTACTAAATAAGGAAATGACATTAAAAAGAGAAATGGGTTAGGTTTGGTAGGTTAGTCAGGTAGATTTTGATGGGCGGACTCAAAGATACTGTAGGGCCCATTATTTTTGAAAATAATTTCATTTCATTTTTTAATTACTTTATTATAACACCTGATAATTTTCACCAACAAATTCAATTCCATTTTCATATCTCAAAAAAAAAAAATATAGAAAAATTAAATAATTAAGAATATCACCAACCCCATTATTTCTAGTTTTTTTAAGGGAACGTGGCGAAAAAGTGCCTACAAGTTTCAGTTTTAGCCAAAAAGTACCTCAAGTTTCAGTGTAGCAAAAAAGTACCTGTCGAGAATTTTTATGGCGAGTTAGTACCTGCGTCAATTTTCTTAACGATTTCCGTTTGTGTTTCATTAAAAATAAAAATAAAACTCAGAGTGTGGCAAAAAAGTACCCACAGTTTGTTAGTTTAGCAAAAAAGTACCTACATGTTTGATTTATGACAAAATAGTACCTAATATGAATCAGTCAGATTTTGGGTTTCAACAGTCGAATTAGTCAGATTTTAAATATACTTTGCTTCAGTTCGGTTCGTATTTTCAATTTACTTCGGTTCGATTCGGATTTAAAATTTACGNTATTTTTCCATAAATCAAATATGTAGGTACTTTTTGGCTAAATTTATAAATTGTGGGTACTTTTTCGCCACGGTCTAAATTTCTTTATTTTTTATAAAACACTGTGTTTCATATAATTTAAAATACAAACGGAAACCGTTAAAAAAATTGACGGAGGTACTAACTCGCCAGAAAAATTCTCGACAGGTACTTTTTGGCCACGCTGAAACTTGAGGTTTTTTTTTGCTAAAACTGAAACTTGTAGACACTTTTTCGCCACACTCCTTTTTTTTAATCATAAATCAACTATAATTTGGAATTTAGTACAAATGCATTATATCTAATTTATACAATTTTAAGAAGAAAAAAACATAAATCATATATATAAGTAATTAAGAATCTGTCTCTCTGATCTAGCTTCGCCGTCGCGACAAAGGTATATTTTGCCCTTGAGAAATCCTCTAATTCATGTAATTTCAGCTGCATTAGCTTAAATCTCAGGTGATATTTCACTTTTTGGTTGATTTCTTGTGTTGGAATTCAGATTATTGTGTTGAAATAGATGATTTGAGTATCTGTAATCAATTTCTGGGTTAAAGTCTTGTTCTTTAAGTGGAATTTGTATCGTTTATGTGTATGAAATGGTCCCATTGATGCTATTTTGCCTTAAAGTAAGCTGCTTTAGCTTAATCCGAGATGAAATTTCACTTTTTTTTCTATAAAAAGTGTTTGAATTTTTTGCTGAAACTCATTTTGTTGTGTTCATATACATAATTTCGATTTCTAGGTTAAAGTCTTTCCTTTTTCAAGTGAGTTTTACGGTTCTATTGAGGTTTTAGGGTTTAATTGATTTTGTAGCTTTTGCAGAGAATCTAAATTCATATGGAAGCACTTACTGTTCAAAGGTTTCAATTCTCATCAAGAATTGATTTGAGAAAATTTGAAGATAAGAATCCTTGTGGATCTTTGCGGTTTACGCAGCGAACTAAACAAGTTGTTTCTTTAGCTCAATTGCAAC
The DNA here is from genome assembly GCA_000411095.1 of Aethionema arabicum. Lineage (NCBI taxonomy): Eukaryota > Viridiplantae > Streptophyta > Magnoliopsida > Brassicales > Brassicaceae > Aethionema > Aethionema arabicum. The sequence goes on from KE151495.1 coordinate 61,402, forward strand.
CTGAGAAAAGAAAGAATCATCAACAAAGATCAGTTTCTTCAGGTGTTTCATGTTCTAATAAGAATTCACCAGGTTTTAAACAAAAACAAAAACATGAATCTTTGATCACTTAGAAGATCTTATAAATGCTTACAAAAGATCTGTAAATTTTGTAGCTCTGTTGGAGATTCAAAGTCTTCATTCTCCATTTGATAAAGAACTGATTTTGCAGGCAAGTTATATCGAGTCTCATCGTAGATTTGTTTGATTAAGTTCTTGAAAATCTTACTTTTAACATTGAATTTTTTGCAGAGGAAAGCAGAAGAGATTAAACCATACTTAAATGAAAGATCTTTGTACCTTGTTGGTCAGTTTCTTTCTCTAATCATTTGCTTATTTATGCTTTAATTTCTTTTACATTCGTGTAATCGATGATTTCGTTGTGAAACTGTTAAGGAATGATGGGTTCAGGGAAGACTACAGTGGGGAAATTAATGGCGAAAGCACTTGGTTACACATTCTTGGATTGGTATAAATTCATCTTTAGTTTGTTTAATCAGTAATTTAGAATCTAATGATCAAGTTTTATGAATATGTTAAGCGATAGTTCAATCGAAAACTCCATGAATGGAACTTCTATAGCTGAGATATTTCAACATTTCGGCGAAAATTTCTTTAGAGAAAAAGAGGTAAGTTTTCACTCCCTCCCCTTTAAACAACTTCTACTAATTTCATTAAGCAATTTTGTAACCGAAATCTTAAATTTAAACTTCAAATTATAGTATAGTAATCTAACTTTGGATTTTTTTTTCTGTTAAACTTTGAAACTATAGTTTAATATTATGTTCAACGTTTAATTTTGATTTAAAAATCCGGTAGGGTTTAAAAAACCCGGTTAATTTCATTGATCATAAAGCTAAAGTCACATACTTTTTGTTTATAGACTGAAGCTCTAAAGAAACTATCTTTGCTACCAAAACTTGTTGTATCTACCGGAGGAGGTGCGGTTATAAAACCGGTTAATTGGTCTGTTATCTTTAAACCATTATATACCCGAAAACTCGATAATCTTGATTTAGATCATATAGGTAATGTTCTGAATTTGTTGTTTTTTTGATCAGGAAGTATATGAATAAAGGTATTAGCATTTGGTTAGATGTTCCTATAGAAGCATTAGCTCATAGAATTGCCGCGGTAGGAACTGATTCAAGACCGTTGTTACACGATGAATCAGGCGATGCGTACACCGTGGTAAACTTAAAGATCCTTTCTTTGTGAAAAATTAGTTTAAAAGTTTTGTTTTTTCGGTGTTTTGATGTTTGAATTGATGTTTTTATTAGGCGTTTGATCGGCTTTCGATGATTTGGGATTCGCGGGGCGAAAGATATGCAAATGCAAGTGTGAAAGTCTGTTTAAAGAGTATGTTTTTATGAGATTTTAATGATGTTTTGTTCAAAGTTGTTGTGGATTTTTCTGAGAATTTTATGGATTTTTTTTTCAGATCTTGCTGCGAAATTTCGATATCGAAATGTTTCTGATCTTACACCTACTGAAATTGCTGTTGAGGTATGTTTTTTGAAGTTGATATGTTCTTGAGTTTTTGTCTGGTTTTGATCAGTTTTTGTAATGAATTGATTTTTGTAGGCATTTGAGCAAGTTAAGAGCTCTTTAGTTAAAGAAGACAGTAATGATTCTTTAGGTGATTTCTAAGTTCAAGAACAGTTTAAAGTCAACGTTTTTGTTTGTTAGAAAAGTCAACATTTTGTGTTTTTGGTTTTTTTAAAGTCAATTTTGTTATGTAATTCATTTATTTAAAGTTCATAAAAGTAGAATTTTTGTATTTAAAATTTTGTACATAATTGTAGAGTTTCTAGGAAAAAAAATAAGGGAATAAAATCTTTTTTTACTCATATTTTAAGGAAGAAATTTGTGAAATTTGATTACAACCATTCTTTTATTATATAAAAATACTATTAAATTACAATCAGTAAAAGAAAAAAATACTAATTTTAGATTTATTTTTATTTTCAGAATCTAGAAAAAAAAGACCAAAAAATAAGGAATTAACCTCCGTGATTTTAGTTTTCTTTATATATACACACACACATTTTAAATTATCAAAATTCAAGTTTCACACACAAAAAAAAATTATCAAAATTCAAGTTTTAAACACAAAAAAAAATGTATAAATTCATAATTTGGTCAATAACTTTGACTTTTTTGTTGTTTTCTGTATCAGCGTTAAATAATGCTTCACCTCGAATATTATACGGTTTTCAAACAATCGCTGTTCCAAGTAAGTATAGAAAATTTTTTTTTTTTTTATCTCAAATTAATTGATTTTTAACTTTTAAAAAATCTTTAAAATAATTAATTTTTTTTATATATATAGAACAAGGACAAGGTAATTTTGATGAAAACTCTGTCAAAGCTGTGAAGATTCAAGCGAGAAAAGGTATGCCAAAGCTTTCAGGCAAACCATAAAATTACCATCATATTTTATTATAATTATTATTATTATTATTAGTTTGTAATTTATTGTTTAAAATGTAATTTTTTATGTACTGTGGATTTGTGATTAACAAATATATTGTTATTCCAAATTACAAAGATTTTATTAAATTGAATGGAAATGTATATTTGATCATTAGTTTAATATATTTTTATTTTTCTTTCGATTTATCAATTGATTTAATCTGTGTGAGTAGTTTATAGAGCGATTTACAATAAATGTAGTATTGCATTGTATTAATAAATGGGAGCGTATTATCAAAAATATTTAAATTAGTTGAAAATGTGTAGATATACTTAGGGATGTCAATCGGGCTAACCCGGCCCGACCCGGCCCGAAGCCCGGAAAGCCCGGCTATATTTGAGCCCAGCCCGGCCCGGCCCGTTTTTGTTTCGGGCCTATATTTTAAAGCCCGGCCCGGCCCAGACAGGGTTTTAGGGCTTTTCGGGCTTTTTCGGGCTTTTTTGGGCTTTTTTCAAAACTTTTAATATAAATAATGTTATTATTAATATTATAATTTCTTATTTGTGTTCCATAATTTGTTGT
>KE151495.1:77723-133301 GCA_000411095.1 Aethionema arabicum
GATTAGAGCAGTGAGATTAGCAGTGAGATTAGAGCAGTGAGATTAGAACAGTGAGAACCTGCTTCTCAAATCCACGCAGACGAGAACATTGATCATGAAGATCTTCAATTATATGAGCTTGTGTTTCATTTTTCTCAAGGTAATCAAGAGCAATTGTAACATACTCCTCACACAAACTGCAAACATCTTCTCTCTTAGAGACTTTCACTGCACAAAGATAAAACAAAGCCATTGGATACAAACGACCTCAAATTCAAGCCAGAAAGAGCTTTTTTCATTGAAGAGCATGCTTTTGAAATTGCAATCATCATCATCATCAACGGCTATTTGATTAACTAAATCTATCTGAACGATTCTCCTTATAACAACTATTTCGCACTTCAGAACAATTTTCAAATCCTTTTATCACAAAAACAAACATAAGATTGCCGAATTTTTTGGCTGGAAAATTCCGATTTCTCTGAAATTTGAACAATACCTGAGTCAACGAGAGATCTAGCATCGCAAATTATGGTTAAACCTAAGAAGAAAAGAAGAATCGTTCCAGCTCTTACGTCCATGATGCCTGCTACATAAGATAAGGCTACTATCAGATCTAAATCTACTCGAAAAGAGGAATATAACAAGAATTTGAAAGATATTTTACCTGAATGATTGGTAGAACCTGGGAGAAGAAAAAGTAGGATATGCGCTCTCTCTTATCCACAACAAGATCTGTGCAATTGGGCGATTGCGTTGCGTGTGATACTCCTCTCGAAGGTCAACTATAAAAAGTCAACACATCCAAGCAAGCAATACCTTCCACGTTGGTATCAGATGTGTGGCTATATTCGAATATGCCACCGATAATAAATTGAAGTCGCATTTAAATAAAACAAAGTTCAAAAAAATTACAATAAATTAATTAAATTCAAAATTTAAATAAATAAATAATTTTTACAAAAAAAAAACTAAATTCATGAAAAAAATAAAAGCTAAAATCCCTTGTTGAAAAAAAAAATCTAAAATTCAAAAAAAAAAAGATTGAGAGAAAACTACATATATATAGTTTGAATTAAACATAAAAATTGGTGTGGTTTCAAATTCTGTATAGATAATTTATTATACATATGATCATATAAATATTTACCATCCAATTACTATTTTTTTTATAAATATTAAATTTCCCTTTATGTTTTAGAGTAATGAGAATATTCTATCTAATGATTTCAGAAACAACCATGTTGAAGCCTGATTTCTCAGCTCACCTGTTATAGAGAATGCTGAGGAAGATTGCTGAACAAACACTTGTATGCAGTAGTCTTGTAAATAGATTGCTAAATTGTAACCAAAGATTTTTCACATATATATATAAACAAAACATCATTGTGCCAACATGTTAACCGTTAAGAAACTGCTAATGTCATTTTAGACAATATTATAGTTGTGGAACTCCTGAGATGGGAGAACACTCACAGAACGAGAAGCTAAAACTCTTGAACCTTGTGAAGTCTCCTCAACTGTCTTCCTCTGCAATGTTCATTTTCACACATTAGAAACAATGAAAAGAGGGAACAAGAAGTGAGAGAAATGGTTATGTAGAAGCATACCGTTTATAGCTCCCATGTTATTATCTTCTTTGTAGACACCAAGAGGAGAACCATGCACAGATAGCATCATCTCTCCAGGTTTAGGTAGCCTCCGAGTCTTTGGTGTCATTCCAAAAGATAGTCTTTGACCACTTACCTGCAAAATTTACACGGTATAGTCTCACTCTCTTCTTGTATACATAAATTAATAGAACTCCGAATCCTTGAAACAAAAACTATCCACTCTACGATAGATATTGTAAACTAGTGCTGGATATCAGTCCCAGATCCGGTACAGTACTTGCAATTTTACTCATTGCTACTTGTGTGATTTCAGTTTAACAGAGTGATGTACTTTATGAGTACAAGATAATTGCAACAAGATAGAAAGAGAGAACAATCATGAATACATACCCCAGGGGTCCGAAGAGCATCATGGTTTGCAAGCATTTGGTTCTCAGATGTCCCATGAAAGACCTAATAATCAGGAATTAGACGGTTCTGAAGTAGTATTGTACTCAAAAAACAATCATACAACCTAATAACATTATTGTGGATGGCATAAGAAACATACAAGCCAGATTCACTAGTTTTATACACAATGTTGAATACATAATCCTTGGTTCTCAAAAGCAGAAGCATATACACGGTTCCATGAAAGCAGCAAAGGTATGGACTTACAAGATCATTAAGCTGTGGGTTATCAGTTCCTAAGAGACTTGTTTTCACTGCCACCAAAGATAAAACTTCAATTAATCAATCTTCAATCGATTTAGCCTATAAGAAATCATAAACTTTTACTACCTTGATCAGGTAAATCATAGCCACCAAGAGATGGTTTACTGTGTAAGTTAGAGAATCCCATTGATAAACGCTTTAGAAGAGAATAATGCAAGTCAACTCCATCTGCATTCTCTGCTAATAAATCACCATTTTTGTCATTCCACTTCACTTCCATATCTCCAGTTCCTTCATTTCTCACTAAAGATAAATTCGGAAGATTCTCTTTGAAGAAATCTAACACAGGAGTCTGCAACTGTTCCTCAGTAAAATATGAGCGGAGCAATCTCAATGCAGTCAACGTATGTTCAATTTCAACATCACGAATCGCCCTTATCGCAGCAATCTGTCTTTCAACTACATCAAAACACCATTTGTAAACACAACAATTCGAAAAAAAAACACTAAGATAAACACGATTTTCAACTCTGATTTATACAATAAACAGTCACGAGAAATTCGATCCAATTTGCTTACAATTCGTTCGAAACCTACTGAATTTTTAAATGGGTGATCTAAATAATTACCTTCTTCATCGACAAAATCATCAATCTTCTCTTCCATTTGAGCTCCTTGATCTCCCTTATCGTCGGTAGTTTCTTCTTCAGTGCGTTTAACAACCTTCTTCGCCTTTCGCCTCACCATTATAGATAGCTAAGGATTCAATTCGATTTCAACAGATCCAGATATCAAATCATACCTGAAATACAACAACTGTTGAAATTCGAGATGCGACTCGAAACCCTAAGATAGAAAAAAAATCCCCAAATTGTGTAGCTTTTGAATAAACAAAAATAGGCGGGAAAATACAACAGTACTTAGCAGATATTAACGAAATGACGTATTTACCCTCACTAAAGTCAGGCCTACCATTGGCCCACTAACATCACGGACCACTAATCAATGTTTCAAAATAAAAGCACATTCTTCGTACAAAAGATACCTACAAAAAATCATTATATATTAATATAAAGAGTTTAATGTACAGTTTAATTTATTTTAAAAATTAATTTCTGAGAAAAAATCAGCATAAATACAAAAAAATTATTTACACATAATTTAAACGATTATTCATTTATATAGCAAGAGTATTTATAGCGTTGACTTATATTATAAGTTTTGAATACTATTTAAATGGGTTAAATATTTTAGATTATAGTTTTGAATATTATTTTTTGTTTTCTATAAAAAGTTTTTATTTTCACGGTTAGCGAGGATTGGTAGCGACAAGCATGATGAAGACGACCACTTGGGTTTATAACTAATTTAAAAAATATTATTTAAATAATAAAATTGGCACGACTATTGTATTCATAGCCTCACGAATCTACTTCAAATATAATAATAAAAATATTTTAATTTTATGAATAAAATAAGTACACAATTATTTTACACAATTATTTCAAATAATTAACAAAGAAAAGCATATTATTTTGAAAAATATTTTTGTAAGACTTTTAAGTATATTTAAGAGTCGTATAGATCTATACATCTTTCACCTAAAACCATGTTGACCAAAATTATACTCAAACGTGTTGGAAACAGAAAATTTATCAAAGAAGTTTGAATATTAAAAGCGTGTATATAAATTTTGATTATAATTATCAATTAACAAAATTTATTAAAGATATTAGTTAGACAAATTGATGAAGTTTATATATATATAAGGATAAAAAGTATATATACACTTGCACTGTTAATAAAGAATTTTAATGTAATTGTATGTACACATTTAATACTTTTATTAATTTGGTAAGTTTGTATCAAATATAAGTAGTATCATTTAAATTAAAAAGTTGATTACATGTTTAACAAAAAAACACACATATATAGGGTCCACATGAAAAATGTATTAATTAAAAAAAGGCTTGAAAAAGTTGGTTTTGTGCGTTAGATTGTTTTAACCCAATAAAAATATGACACGTATACATAAAAACTTAAATAGTAACAATATTGCTACCTTTTCTTGTTTAGGATAAAACTGGTTTAACTAATACCAATAAAGCAATTATAATTATAATAACATAATACTAGTAATTTTGTTATAAAAAAACATAATAGTAATTAATCCTATAATAATGATAAAAAAAATATAATAATAACAATAACGATAATTACAATAATAAAATAATAATATTATTATAAATAAATTATTACAAAAAATTAAACAAACTTCTAAATTACAACCAAATGTCAAGAACCTAAAAATTTCCAACTAATATATTTAATTTTAATTAATAAAAAAAGAAAATAAAATATTATATCAATAAAAATTAAGAATTTTAAAATCAAATCAAAAGTTGAAAAATCAATCGTCTATTACCAAGACATTCATTCACATATTACATTACCAATACTTTAATAAAAATACTAAATGCGTAATTGTCTTTAAAAGGTTACAACTATCAAAAAAAAACCAAACATTAATAAAATTCAAATAAATACAATTTTGACGGGAATTGGCAAATTCGTAATTTTCACATGTATATTATAAATGTGGACCAAAAGATGACAAGATCTTCACACATGACAATTAATTGTAAGTAATATTCATTAATCTAAGATTAATTTTCTTAATTAGACAGCTACTTCAAGATCTCTACAATTTAAAATATATTTTTATTTTCATAATTTTGTTTTTTTTAATAAATTAAATCCAAAGTTCTGTACTTTTTATTAATAAAAAGAACCGTTTTTTTTTCTTTTTTTTTAATTGAGATTCATTTAAACGTTAAAGTTAAAAAGCTCATTTTTTTTTTCTAATCACTCTTTAAATGAAGTGATCTTCGTGTTTTTTGATTATTGTGTGAATCGCAGCGATGTCTCTGTTTCGCGTTCTTCTTCTAATCGCGTTTTTACAAAACGCTGCGAGTCATCTTATAAGACCTCAAAGTATAGTTTCTTATCGCGGTGCGGTTGCGAGTGATGATGGAAGGTGTTCTTTGATTGGTATGAGAGTTCTTCGTGAAGGAGGAAACGCTATTGATGCGTCTGTAGCGGCTGCGTTTTGTTTGGGTGTTGTTAGTCCTGCGTCTAGCGGTATAGGCGGTGGAGCGTTTACTTTGGTCAAGATTGCTGGCGGAAAACAATTAGCTTATGATTCTAGAGAGACCGCTCCTCTTCGTGCTTCTGAGGTAAACGCGATTTTAGTAAACGCGATTCTAATAAACGCGATTATTATAAACGCGATTATTATAAACGCGATTATTATAAACGCGATTATTATAAACGCGATTTTTATAAACGCGATTTTGAGTCTTCAATAGCGTTTTTGCTTAACTTTTTTACTAGGGGATATTTTTTTTTGGTAGTTGCTTTTGTTGTAGAATGTGTGGGAAAATGGCGTTTTCTAAACGGTTATTGTTTTCTCTGATTAAATGTGCGTTTTGAACGCGATTTTGAGATTAAATAGCGTTTTTGGCTAACTTTATTGACTTGGGGATTTTTTTTTTTGGTAGTTGCTTTTGATGTAAAATGTGTAAGGGGAAAATGTCGTTTTCTAAACGGTTATTATTTTCTCCGAGTAAATGTGCGTTTTGAACGCGATTTTGAGATTAAATAGCGATTTTTTGGTGAGGAAAAAATAATTTAGCGTTTTTGCTTAGCTTTTTTTTTGTAAGTTGGACTGTTGGAGATGGTTTTTTATACGTTCAAAACTCAAAAACGATATTTCAAATTGCGTCTTAAACGCGATCTTGAGCGTTTTCATTGCCGTATTCAAATCATTGACACTCGTTGAAGAATAATATGTTTTGCTAGTGAAACTCTAATTAAATCTGCGTTTTTTAAACGCGATTTTTTTATCTTAAACAGCATTCCCTTAACATTACTCTCTTCTGAATTCTAAATACTATTCGTTTAAAACGCAATTTTGATCTTGAATAGCGTTCTTTTAACATTTTCAAATCATAAACATTTCTTGGTTGTTACTCTTGATGTAGAATACATATACTAAAATACCGTTACTTTCCTTCAATCACATTGCGTTTTAAACGCGATCTTGAGCGTTTTCTTTACCGTTTTCAAAACCATTAACATGACTTCTTGATTGTTTCTCTCTTAATGTAGAATATGTACGAAGGTAAAGCTGAACTAAAGCAAAAAGGAGCCTTATCAGTAGCCGTTCCCGGAGAAGTCGCTGGCTTATTCAAGATTTGGAAGCGACACGGTAAGCTACCGTGGCGGCGGCTAGTGAAGCCGGCAGAGAAACTTGCAGCAAAATATCGAATTTCGAAGTATCTTCATATGCAAATGAATGCAACAAGAAGAGATATCTTAGCAGATAAAGGACTTTCTAGCCTCTTTGCTTCAAAAGGAGAACTCAAGAAACCTGGAGACTTTTGTCTAAACCCGAAATTAGCCTTAACGTTAAGGTTAATCGGGAAATTTGGTCCGAAAGCGTTTTATCATGGCACGGTTGGAGTTAGTTTAGCTCGAGATATACGAAAACTCGGAGGAATTGTAACGTTTAAAGATCTACAAAACTATAGAGTTAAGGTTACTAAACCGTTATCTACAAACATTTTGGGGTATGAATTGCTTGGTATGCCTCCTCCTTCATCTGGTGGCGCAGCAATGGCACTAGTAAGTGTGTTTTATTCGTAGATATCTTATTTTTCATGTGGATTGTTTGGTATCCGTTCGGTTTCGGTTTGATACTTTCGGTTATTCGGTTCTTTGGTTCCATGATCGTTTGGTTCTTTGAAGGTTTCAGTTTGGTTCCGATTCCGGTTTAGGTTTGGTTCGGGTTCGGATACTTGATAAGAAGATCCAAAAAATACTCGAAAAACTTAATAATTACCAGAAAAACCGAAAAAATATACGAAAACTGAAAAATACCAAAAAAAAAAGTATAGTTACTTTCGGATTCCCAATAAATATCGGTTCCGGGTACTATCCGATATCCATGAATACTGAATTTAAGATCCAATAGGTCTTCTGCGGTTTATATCTAAGTTTTTTTGCGGTTTTCTTTTGTAGGTTTTGAACATTCTTGCTCAATATGGGGTCCCATCAGGTGTTTCGGGCAATCTCGGTGTTCATCGACTAGTCGAGGCTCTAAAACATGCTTTCGCGGTCAGAATGAACCTCGGAGATCCCGATTTCGTCGATGTAAAGAAAGTTGTTTCGGATATGTTGTCGGTAAAGTTTGCAAAAGAATTGAAGAACAAGATTAATGATCACAAAACGTTTAAACCTAGTTACTATGGTGGCAAGTAAGTGTTCTAAACAATCTTTTCGCGAAAATCGCAGATTTTTTTACCGATTTTCTTGAATTGTTTCGATGTTTTTTAGATGGAATCAGATTAATGATCATGGAACAAGTCATTTATCAATTATAGATGAAGAAAGGAATGCTGTTTCAATGACAAGTACTATCAATGGTTACTTTGGGGCTTTGTTGTTATCTCCAAGTACTGGAATCGTTTTAAACAATGAAATGGATGATTTTTCGATCCCGAGAAAAGATGACGGGAAGCTTGACGTGCCGCCTCCGGCGCCGGCTAACTTTATCCGGCCTGGAAAACGGCCTTTGTCTTCCATGTCACCTACTATTGTACTCAAGGTTTTGAGAAGAAAACTATGTTTCTTGCAATGGAAGAAACTATGATTTAGGGTTTAAAACGCCGGTTTTTGACTCGGGTTTTTTCGCAGGACGGAGAAGTGAAAGCCGCCGTGGGTGCTAGCGGAGGAGCGAATATTATCGCCGGAACGACGGAGGTTTTCTTGAACCATTTCTTCCTTAAGATGGATCCTCTTTCTTCTGTCTTAGCCCCAAGACTTTATCACCAGGTTTTTGCATTTTTTTTACTTAAGTTAAAAAAAAAATTAAGAAAGAATTTATAACTAAATTGAGATTTTAACATTTTAAATAAGGTTTAAAAAAACTAAATAAAATATAACTGGAAATAATTACTACACTAAAACTAATTATTTAGCTTTTTCAAAATTATTTACTAGTACAAAAATTTCTTTTTTTTGTAACATCTGTAGTACAAATATTTCTATTATTTTTGTTTTCATTTTGTATTTTTAGATTAAATTTTTATAATTTAATTAATTTTTATTAATAAATTTTATTGAACTATATTTGATTTTAAAATTTTAAAATTTTGTATTTATGTTTTATCTTGTTACAGTTGATACCAAATGCAATATCTTATGAGAATTGGACAACAGTGTTTAATGATCATTTTGAGATACCTAAAGAGACAAGACTTGATTTAATAAAGAAAGGTCATGTCTTAACGCCGATCGCCGGAGGTACAATTTCACAGTTCATAGTTCAAGAATCCGGCAAGAATTCCGGCGAAAGAAGTGAGCTTGTGGCGGTTAGTGATCCAAGAAAAGGAGGCTTCCCTTCAGGATATTAAAATTTCTATTTTAAAATTTTATTTGCTTCTCAACAGTTAAAACTTTATCATAATAATTAATTAAATAACGTTCTTTTATTTAATAGTTTCCTTGCAATAATAATATTGAACAGTTTTACTTGTCAAAAAAAAAAAAATTAGTTGTTGGTCTAAATATATTATATTTTTTTTTCCAGACTAAATATATTATTCAGTTGTGAAAAAAAAAGTCGAAAGTTTTAGTTCTAGATAAATACAAAGAAAATAAGTCATTAATGTCTGCGTCTGTTTTCATATTTATTTTGTGTTTGTTGAAAATTTGAAATATAACTATAAATTTAATATTTTAAATTTCATTTGAATATTATAAAGCCAATGATATAAGCGAAAAATGAGAATTTGTGTTCATATTTTGTGAAAATATTTAGTTACATCTATAAGTTTATATGATCTTTTTAAAGTATTGTAGGTATGTATATAAGATAACAAATTTGACTATGCCATGAAGACAATTATTAATAAATAGGTTATAAACAAATTAAAATTAATTATTGGTGTTATCAATAACCTAATACATGTTTATTTTGATATAAAATAATTGGTGTCAAATAAAATAAAGTAAAATAATTTGGTGTAGTTGGTACGGACACTTTATTTAAGATAAGTTGATTGCGTAGTTTTGTCGAATAATAGTCATGTCCACGTCATTTTTTTAATCTTTTGTGAATCACGTCTTCTCAATGTTTTTTAATTTATAGTATAAAAGAATAAACCAACTAGGTACAAAACGACAATATTATAACCAAATTATAAGTATCGTTTTTAGTTAAAGTTGACAAATACGGTTTAATATTCGGTTAGTTTGGTTTAATTATACGGTTAAATTTAAAATTAATTTTTATGGTTTTTTAAAAGAATCTAAACCGACAAATAGGATTTAAGTGTGGTTTATTTTTTAGGAATTACTTAAAAAGTTTTGGTAATAATGATTTTTGGTATTTTGGTTTTTATAGACATTTTTAATCCATTCCTCGTTTTTATTTTTTTCCCCGATTTAATAAAAGTTTTCATTTAGAGAAACGTTTATATAAGCTAATATTTTTTTACCTCTAATTATAATTGTAGTTTTAATAAAATAAGACTTATTGAGGTAATAAAATATTTATGAATCATCTTTATATAGAAATTTTTATTTGAAAAAGTAAAATATTATTATACGAACAGCATCATAAAAAAAAATCGAATATCCTGATTTTAATTTGGAATGTTATTGTAAATTAAACAAAATTTAAAATAATTTAAATTCATATTTTAAATTACTTAAATTAATTATTTGGAAATTAAATCTGGGATACTCTGTTACTTTGACAGCGCACTAACAAGAATCTAGATCAGATGGAATCTGATCGGATCTTCCATTGAGAATCTAATTGCCACGTCATCATATGTAATTAATCCCCTTAATTACATAGATTATATTAATCACGTTGATTTAGCTCCAGTTAATTCCGGTTTATAAATAGTTCAAATCGCAGTCATTAATCTCTCTCGTTGTACAATGGCGATACAGATACACCTCTTGAGGAGAGCTGTTAATAGAGCTACAAATTCCGGTATCCATCACCGATTTCCGATTTCTTCCCTCCGAAGTGAATTCTCCACTTCTCCTTCAATCGCCGATATTGCACCGCTTCTTCCGCCGTTCGATTACCAGCCTAAACCGTATACAGGTCCTCTCGTCGATGAAGTTTTTCAAAAGCGGAAGAAGTTTCTCGGACCTTCTCTCTTCCACTATTACCAAAAACCTGTATGTTTTTTTGTAATTTCTCGTTTTCTCTCTTGATTTGATTGTTTACTGGTGAGAATTATGCTGTTTTGTCAATTGCGTTTAATCGGTTAGATAGAAAGGGATTTTGAATTCTGATTTGTAGTCTAGGGTTCATGAAACTCCAGATTTTTGCATCAATTTGGTTCAAACTGTTACTCTCCTACTTGCTCTAATCTTAGAAACCTAGAAATTTACTATGTGATGTAAATTCTCAGTTATAGAAACTTTGCGGTTGATCGGTTAGCTAGAAAGGGATTTTGAATTGCGATTAGTGGTCTAGGGTTCATGAAACTCCCAATTTTTGCATCAATTTGGTTCAAATTTCACGCTTCTACTTGTTCTAATCTTAGATTCCTAGAAATTTACTACTTCTTTGATCAAATTGTCTTGATTACATTTTTCCCAATTTCGATAAAAAATGAACATTTAGATCTGATTAGTACTGGTTTTGCTGTTAGATGATCTCGAATCAATGTTCTTTAACATGGATTTCTTTCTATTTTCTTGCTAGCTTAATATCGTAGAAGGGAAGATGCAGTACTTGTTTGATGAGAGTGGTAGGCGATATCTAGATGCATTCGCTGGAATAGTTACTGTTTCATGTGGACATTGCCATCCAGATATTCTAAAAGCCATTAATGAACAAAGCAAGCTTCTTCAACATGCGACAACCATATACTTACATCACGCCATAGCTGATTTCGCTGAAGCATTAGCTGCTAAGATGCCTGGAAACCTCAAGGTACTTAACTCAATAACACACCACATAACTAGCTTGTTGATATGATTTCTTTGAGGTATTAACTAGCTTAATGATTTGACTACAGGTTGTCTACTTTGTAAATTCGGGCTCGGAAGCTAATGAATTAGCTATGATGATGGCTAGGCTTTATACCGGTAGTCTTGAAATGATTTCCTTGAGAAATGCTTATCATGGTGGAAGTGCAAACACAATTGCACTAACAGCTCTTAACACATGGAAGTATCCATTACCACAGGTTTGTTCCACACTTCCTCCTTTCAAATTCATTTGTGGATTACATATGTTTCAGAAGTTTGAAGCCGAGTCATTACGCAGGGGGAAATCCATCACGTTGTGAATCCAGATCCATACCGTGGAGTATTTGGATCTGATGCTTCTCTATATGCTCAAGACGTTCAAGACCACATTGAGTACGGTACTTCTGGTAAAGTAGCTGGATTCATCGCAGAGACCATTCAGGTTTTTGTTTCTGTAAACCCATCTAGTGTCCAATAGCTTTCGATTTTTCGCTATCCTGAGCAACATGTACTCATAAAAATCTCAATTTCAGGGGGTTGGAGGAGCTGTAGAATTGGCTCCTGGATACTTAAAGTTAGTCTACGACATTGTACGCAAAGCTGGAGGTGTATGCATCGCCGATGAAGTCCAAACTGGATTTGGTCGAACAGGAAGTAACTATTGGGGATTTCAAACTCAAGATGTAGTTCCTGACATAGTCACAATGGCAAAGGTATGTTACCAAAATCATTACTCTAAACTCTTTTAGCTTCTCTAATCTTTCTAACTAAAGTTTCGTTAAATCCATATCATAAGGGAATTGGTAATGGATTACCATTAGGAGCTGTAGTAACAACACCTGAAATCGCAAGTGTTTTATCAAGTAAGATTCAATTCAACACATTTGGAGGCAATCCAGTGTGTTCAGCTGGTGGACTTGCTGTTCTAAATGTGATCGAGAAAGAGAAACGTCAACAACATTGTGCTCAAGTTGGTTCACATCTTATTCAACGTTTACAAGATCTGCAAAAAAGACATGACAGTAAGTAACAAATCTTAGATAATAGCAATGGAAAATGGTAAAAAAACTGAATTTTGTTGATTTTGTAGAAAAACCCCAACTTTAAAAATGGTTTTTTTAGACCTTGAACTTTGATAACCGGAGTTTTTAAACACTAAAACTTAATGACTATGTTTTTTTAAACCGAATTCTCAAATTTAAACTTGAAATTATAGTATAAAAAGTTTAAATTTTGATCATTTATTTTGTTAAATTTTGGAACTGTGGTTTTATTTTATGTTCAAAGTTTAATTTTAATTTAAAAATTCTCATAGAGTTTCCTGGTTATCAAAGCTTAGTCTAAAAAACTATTTTAAAGTTTGGGATTTTTACACCAAATAAGAAAAATTTGAGGTTTTTACACCAAATCAGCAAAGTTGAAGGTCTATTTTACCGTTTTCCATAACAATCTACAAGATCTGAATCTGTGTTTTTTTCTGTCTGGTTTTAGTTATTGGAGATGTAAGAGGAAGAGGATTAATGGTGGGAATAGAACTTGTGAATGATCGGAAGAACAAAACACCAGCCAAGGCTGAAACTGCAGTCTTGTTCGAACAACTTAGAGGTAACAAAAACATTGAACACAAATCAGATCTTAATCTCTTAAGTAAAGTTTTGTACTCATATTTTTTTGTGTTTGTGAAGAACTTGGGATTCTTGTTGGGAAAGGAGGACTTCATGGAAATGTTTTTAGGATTAAACCACCAATGTGTTTCACTAAAGACGATGCAGGTATTTTCATATATATATTAAGCCATAAATAATATTTTATTTTGTTACAAATATGTAATATATTAATTGAAATGTGTTTTGTGTGTATACAGATTTCTTAGTAGATGCATTGGATTATTCCATCTCCAAGCTGTGAAGGAGAGAGAGGTTTTAATTTATGATTTCTGTAACGTTTCTTTCCACATGAATAAACAAATTAAAGTATTTGTAATATTTTAATAAATAAAAAAATAAATATATAAGGGATTTTAACATTTTAAACTATGAATTATTTGTTGACAAAAAAAAAACTATGAATTATTTTTATTAGGTGAATTTTTTTTATTAAAGTGATTTTTTGAAAATTTTGATTCGAGGTTTTAAAATCTATAAATAACCAGGTTTTTATAATTAATTTTTTTCATTTAAATTTGAAACTAAATATAACTAATCAAATTTTGGGTAGTTTTGGATTTATTATTTAAAATTTTGGCTATCAAATTTGTATGATTTAAAAAATTTGGTGATCAAAGTGTAATATTTAAAAAATATTTCGATAGTTGAGTGTGATTTTTTGGTTCAGTGAAAAAATTTAAGAATTTAAAATATAAATTATAATGGTCCCTATATAAAATCATATTTAATAGTTTCGCTATTAAATTATGTTTTTTACTCCATATTAAATTATGTTTATGGGTATAAGATATCATTTGTATTTTGTTTGAAAATTTCTAAATATTTAAGATGGTATATATATAAGAGATTTATTAATATAAGTAACCTTTGGAGAAAAAAAACAGAGATTTATTGTGATGTAACCTGTCCATATAAAATTATATTAAACTTTATATATAGTCATGAATGTAATTTTTTGTAATTTGATTTTCAAAAAGGGAAGCCATTAATTTGTAATTTGTTTGACCAATTATTTTGTCTTTAATTTGTAAATTTACAATTTTTTCTTTACTTAGTCAAGATTTTCAGTTACTATTCTTTTTTCAGTTACACCAAAAATAAGCAAATAACAACAAGTGTAATCTGAACTCCTTAAAAATACTAAATTACTGTTACAATTTGTCAATTACTAGTTAATGATGTGGCAAAATATTAAAGATATAATAATATATTTTACTCCTATATATATACACACACACATATTATGTTGGAAAAAAAAATACACACATATTGCATTTACAGCAAAAGCAAAACATTTACTTTAAAAACAAAATCTAAAACTTAAACTTTCTCAAGAAAATGGAAAGCAAGAGATCATCTTCTTCTTCTCCTTTAATGTTGATTGCAATCATTTTCATCTTGGTGATTTCTGGTTAGTCATTTTTAATTTTTGAAAAATATTTATTTGTTTGTATAAATTTTTGAATTTTTTTTTTAATTTTATTGTGATTTATAAGGACCTGTAATGGTGAATGGTGATTGCAAACATCCGGTGGGTCCATGTCCGAACACAGACACATGTTTTTGGGATTGTGTAAATGGTAAATTTGGGTATAAATATGAATCTGCGTTTTGTACACGTAATGCTAAAGGAGAATTCGATCAATGTTGTTGTGAAAAAATCAACGAATAAAATGTAACAATTATATCAAAATCGAAATATATAATATAGCTTATTTGGTTTATGTAACACTATTCTCTTGTTAATTATCGTTTATCTTTCAAATTATTAATTTATAACATCGAAATCAAGCTAGATAAACTCATGTTTTAGATCTAGAAAAAAAAAATGTAGATAAAAAAAAATTACTTTTTCCGTTACGCAATATTTGTTGTTTTGATAAGATGCACACACATAAAAAAAATCAATTAAATGACAAAATTTTCTTTACTTTTTAAGTTAAAATTGGCATAGTAATGAGTAAATTGTAAAATTGCAATTTTATCTATGAAATCAAAAACGTATTTTATTTTTAAACAATATTTTTTTGCTAAAACATCTAATATTAAGAAGCTGAAGAAACATAATTTTTCAAGAAAAGAAAAAAAAAATCAATTTTCAGCAGTTTTTTTTATAATTTCTCAATATTATAGTGGAAAAGTATAACTATTAAATGATTATAAATTAATTACTGAAATTGCAAAGATTTAATTATATTATATAAGGTAAAGATTGATTATAATGGACCATAGCCTATCCACTAATTAAGTAATTTAAGAACCGCCCTTAAAATTAAGACCACAGATTAGATAAAACCTCCTTTTTAATTAAATTCTATCTATAATTAATAATTAATTAAAATATGTTAATCTATGGGTGAAACCCACCGTCCATATTCAAAATTATTTATTTAGGGAATTTGATTAGTTAATTAATCAAATTTTAAATAAAATGATCCATAGTTTCACTCACAATAAATTATAAAAAATTAAATGGTTTTGGATTTTAATTAGAAATCCACTATAAATAGTCATTCCTTAACAAACTCTTTTAACGTAAACCATTCACAAAAAAACATATAATTATTTTTTTTTCTTTTTAATATTAATAAAAAAATGTCTTCCATTGGAGCAAACTATGCATTTCTACAAGCGATGCAGAACAAACAGAGAGAAAAAATCAAGAAACTGGAAAAGATGAAAAACTCCGATGACCAACAACCGTCAAATCTCGCCGGAAAACCCCAAAACTCTTCCTCAGTCGCCGGAAACTCTTCTCATAGCAGAATCTACCCTCTTATGAACAAGTAGAGATCAACACACACAAAAGCTTCAAAAGTAGATAGATTTGTTTATGTTTTTGTCTATGATTCGTCTAAAGAATCTTTATCATCGTGTAAATGTACAATCTATGATTTAAAATTAAAGAAAACAACTAAAGAAATTCAAGTCAATTTTTAAAATAATCACATAAGGTTTCAAATTTTGTTAAATCCATCAAATTTCATGGTTAAATATCGCATATAATTATACTACTAACTATATTTGATAAATTTAAAAAATTTATTTGACTAAAGTAATTAAATTAATTTTTAAATAAACTATATATTAATTTAACACAATAATATATATATATATATATATATATATATTGTCATTTTACTTTAAAATTATGAAATTATCCATAGTTTTATTAAGAAATAGGAATAAACACAAAAGTTTAAAAACAACTCTGTTTCATAAAGGTTTCAACGTTAAAGAGTGATTGTCTTCTCCAGTTTCTCCTGCATTCTACATTTTAAAATTACTAAAACAAACTCAACAAAGTCTTCAACTTTTGTCCGTTGAGTCAAAACCCTACGAACCCAGCTAACGAAATAATGACAGTAACAACCAAACCCAATCTTTCACAGACCAAGATCTCCAAGAAACAATCAAATCACTTGTTGTTACTAGCCATCTTACTGTTTCCACGAGCTCCAAGTTTAGCTGCAACTTGTTCATCTGACAAAGGTAAGTAATATATCCTTGGAATTGCTTTTGTCTTCTTAAATAGATCATCAAGAGTGACTATAGGAGGTTCTTGTTCCTCCGGGACTAGAGGAGGAGGCGGTGGAAGACGTTCTCTGACCGGTGGTGGTAGTTTAGCTAGCGGTGGTGGTGGAGGAAGAGCAATTGGAGGTGGAAGCTGCGGTTGTGGCTGCGAAGGAGCAGCTTGTGGTGTAGTAGCTGGAAGCAGAGGAGCTTCTAGCTTTGCTTTTACTTCTTCTGAACCAACAAATTCAGCTACCAGAAGACGACCACCGTTAGGTGGCCATTGAAGGTTATACACTGCTTCCCTTGTAGCTGCAGCTTCTTCAACCGAAGAATACTGCATCACAAAACAAGTTTTAAGTTACCAGAAATCATTGTGTGTATCAATTCACACCTAATAGGCTATAAATCTAAGGGGAAAATGGTAAAATAGACTTTGGAATTCGCCGATTTAGTGAAAATACCGCTTAATTTTGAGATTTCGGTTTAGAAAACTCCGGTTATCAAAGTTTAGGGTCTAATAAACCGTTTTTAAAATTGGGGGTTTCTTACACCAAATCGGTAAAGTTCAAGGTCTATTTTACCATTTTCCCAATCTTTAAATAGCTGCAAACGAAAGAACTCCTCTGCTTAACACAGCTTAAGTTACTAGAAATCATTGCAGGTAACAATTCAGATCTAATATGCTACAAAATCTTTAAATAGTTGTTGAAATCAGAAGGTACTTACTGATACATAGCAATGTGTCTTAATGTGATCCATCCAGAAACTAGTGACGTTTCCTGTTTTACCAAGAAGTTCTTGAACAGCTTTTAATGTAAATGGCCTAAGGAAGCGATCAATCCTGAGGGAATTTGTAGGCTCCTTAGGAGATGGAGGAACTGCCATTAATTTACAGAGAGCGAGAGAGAGATATATATCAATGTTTTAGAACAGATGAGAGATGGAAACAGATAGAAAGTCCTGGTCCGGATTACATACCGACACGTTCCTTGGGTCCATCTTCGCTAAGTGATGAGTCAGATCTAGAGAAGTCACGCTTCAGACCAGTAGACCTTGGAGTCGTAGTTGGTGCAGTGTTATTCGCTTGTGCTTCTGGAACTTTTATACTCTCAGAGTTCCATCGGCGTTGCCTCTTTGTAGACTCATTGTTTTCAACAGCTTCTTGATCTACAATGAGGCAGAAATCAAAACAATTTCATCATATTAGCTTAGGACATCAACACAAGAACATGAGTTGCCGCAAAATCCAGCACATATGATAAGTAATATATGCTTCAAATGCGGAGAATACAAGACTGAACACAAAAGAAACTCTTACCACTAACAGGAAGCTTTCTTTTTTCAGAAGCCACCACTTGATGACTCTTGTTTTCAGGGGCTGAATCATTATTCACCATAATTTCGTCGTGGGTTTCCTCCTTATCATTAGGCATTTTGGTTTTCTCCGTCTTATCCACCACTTCATCAAAATTATTTGACTCAGTTTGCTTTGTTTCTGGCTCATCTTCCATAGAATCATCACCAGAACTTCTATCTAAGTTTAACTTTTCTGAGTCGCCTGCATCGATGATAATATCATTTCCTTTGGTGATATCTGCATTTGCAGAATTGTTGTCATTTCCACCTCCAACAGATATCTCCTCAACATCCATTGGATGTGATTCGCCACCGATTGCTGATGGCTCTTGAGACTTATTAACATTTTGTTCTAATTTGACATTATCAGCAATTTCGTTATCCTTTAGTTCTATTTTTTCATTATTTGACACACAATCAGTAGAAATACAATCAGATTTTACCTCAAACCCTGCAACGGGGCTGACCTGAGATACCTGGTTGTATGTAGCAGATTTGTCATCTGTTGCTTGGGCCTTTGCACCCTCATCATCCAAATCGGTTATTGAGTTCTTATTTTCCATCTCAACATCGGTTTTGTTAACAATATGCTCACTAGACGCCTCTTCGGCACCTACTGTACTAGTTGCAGTCACCTCAGATTCTTCTGCATCTTTCACATCTAACTCCTGAGGTTCCTGTAGTTTCACATCAACACCAGCTATGTCCCTAACATCATCAACCTTTTCATCCTGTAAATTAGCCGGCACAGGGGGTGGTGGTGTTGTCTCAACTGCAGCTGATGCAGGCATTGACTTCACCGGTGTCATCTTTGCTGCAGTTGATGATGGTGTTGTCTCAACTGCAGCTGATGCAGGCATTGACTTCACCGGCGTAGTATTTGCTGCAGTTGATGCTGGTGTTGTCTCAGTAGCAGATGGAGGTGTCTCAGCTGCAGATGGAGTTGTCTCAGTGCTCATAGCTGCTGCAATAGGAGTACCTTGCTTTCGATCCGGTGTAACATCACCTGTTATTGGAGTCATCTCCGCTGCTTGATTCGCTTCTTCAGCAGCAGCACGGTTAAGTCTTTCAGTCTCTTCTTGTTCTTGACGAATAGCTTCATCTAAACGTTTAACCAAATCCTCCTTCAAACCTCTTGTTACTAATCTCCGTTTTTTAAGCTCTTCTTTCAATTCCGTAACCTTCCACTTATCAATTGGTCGATTGTCCAAGATCGCATATGGTGACGACATCTTAAACCTATGAGCTGAATTCTGAGAAAACCATTATAAAATTCACTAATTTTTCTCTAAACCCAACATTAGCTAACAACAACTAATGAGACAAAACAGCAAAGCAACGCAATCCGTTCTTTTTACCAAACCCAATGCAGAAAGAGATAATTTTTATAAAAAAGAAAACAACTCACAGTAAATTGGCTTGAAACTTCTTGAAAAGGGTACACGAACCGCCGGGAATATGCAAAACCCTAATTTCCAGGAAGAGGAAAAACGACAATTAAAGAGAGAAAAATCAAGACCCACAATGTGAAATCGAGTATTTGGAAAGTTCGGACACAAATCAGAAGAATTGGTTCCTGGGAAACAGATTTCAACCTCTTTAACTCAAACTGAGAACGGAAAACAAACCTTGCAAACAAATTCCAGAAGATGTAGAACGCAGATAGAGAGAGAAAAGAGAAGAGAAAGAGAGATAGAGAGTGATGTGATGTCTAGAGATTTCTAAAGGAAAACGGATAGATTAACCGGACATTGGGAATTTGCTATCCCATTACGTTAAAAAAAATTGGGCATTTGGATGAGGAGGCTAAATTCTAGGGTTCTTTGTTTCGTCGGGGTTCGATAATGGAAATCGTCGAGGACTTGGAGGGGCTTTATCATAAATACCACCATTACTTGATGAAATGTCGAAATTACCCTTATTTTTATACGGCGTCGTTTTAACGCGTTGGGAATTTTCATAGAGTAATAAACTCACCGGAGGCTTTTTCAGTCTTCTCTTTTCCGTCCGTCGTCTCAGTCTTCGCTCTTTAACGTTCGGCGTTTCTTCCCAGATTCGCTGGTAGCAAAGCGATAATGCTTCGGAAGTATGTTTCGTGAACCTTGGAAAGTGTTATTTCCTCTGGGATTGGATTGATTTGTGATCAATTTTGGTTTCTTATTTCGTGTTGCGTTCATTTGTTACCGATTCTCTTGTCTCGTCATTTCCTCTCTAAGAATTAATGGATTTTGCGACATTTGTGTAACTTTTTGGGTTTGATTAGCTTGAATTCGCTGTGAATCTTATGGAATTTGATTTATGTCGTTGCATTTTGCTTAGGTCTGTTCTCGAGCTTTCGTCGCGTTTGTCAATAAGGAGATTCCCAAGAAATTTGGGAGCTCAGGTGAGTCTGGTACCAAGCTTTTCCAGCGTTTGAATGGGCTGGTTAGATGTGTTAGTGGTGATTCTAGCTAGTATCCTACTTAGTATTCTCTTGGTCTGATTCTATGTATGTTATGTTGCAGCAGAGATCCCATTTGAGTTCTTCCAGAAATGTATCTACATCTGGAAGAAATGGTTTACCTGGAGCTAGCCCCATGGGGAAAGCAGACCCCTCAAAAGTGGCTCCTCCAGTGGGGAAACCAGATGACTCTAAAGGTAGTTCTTCAAAAGTTGTTATAGGAGGTGCCATGGTGGTTGGTGCTTTTCTGGTAGCATATCAGAGTGGATATTTGGATGAATATCTGGGTAAAGAAGAGCAGAAATTGAGTCAGTCAATTGATTCTGATGCTGTTACTAAGAAACTACAAGAGGCTCATCATTTAAGTGTACCTCCCAGTGTTGGAGGCTCTACTGAAAATAGCTCAACGGTGGACAGTAAGGTCGAAACCCAACCTGAAGTTCCTCGTTCTGAAGTTTCTGGGGTAATGCAGAGTGACAAAGAAGTGCAACCCAAGTCCGATCTAATACCTGAGAAAAATTCATTTGTTTCGTCGAAACAAGAGGAGGCAACTCAAGAAAGTATCACTGACAGAGCAGAGAGAAGCTTGTCTATTTCTTCGGATGATAACTCTGCATCTAAAGATTTAAGAACATCTTCGGAAAATATTTCTGAGGCAGAAAGTGTGAGACAGGAAGCTATACCAAAACCTGTAGACAGTTCTATTGTTATCCCCCAGTCTAGTTCAGTTCATAGAGAAAGCGAAGCACAATCTGCGTCTTCAGTGGATCCTGCCACTGAAAAGGCACCTGAGGTATCGAATTTTCTTTCGTTGAATTTGAAAAATCACCGTACGTATTGAAAAATATAGTTTACAAATCAAAATGCAGAAGGTGAATCCCTTGCTTAATGCATAACATAGAATTGCTCGTGTCTATATTTTTTCTGCTTTGCATTCGATGCTAACTTTCCTGAATCAAAGTACGCTGTACACTGATCCATTAAGAAAAAGTAGTGAAGAGAGCTAAATCATACTTGTCTTGAATACTTGTTTGCCTTTAGCCTGTATAACTATAAACTGCCCTCCTAGGATTGATGTAAACCTCTGATCTGTCATTCACTTGCAGGTCATTGAGCAGGAAGTGGAAACAACGGGTTCTCTCCTTGACGAATACCTCCTAAAAGGCAAAGGTTCCGAGAGCAATGAAGTTCCATCAAGCAGGGACCAACTAACAAAAGAAAATGAGGTTTCAAACTTAATGCAGTCCTGTTCCTATTTCAGTGCTTTGCATTGATCACTAAAATACAAAAAAAAAAAATCTTCTTACTCCGGCTTTTTTTGTGTGAATTAGACTCTTTCTGACTCAAGCGAGGGGCTGAAAGATGGTTACATGACTGAGGATGGAAAGTTGGTACTTGATTTTCTCTCTGCCATTCATGCAGCTGAGAAGAGACAGGCACATTTAGATGCCCAGGTTTTTGCTGAAGAATTACGAGCCTTGAAGGTATCTGATATAATAAATTAATCAATCTAATTTCTTTGCTTTAGCTGTGAGGTTTAAACTTATTACTCCTGCCAATTGTTTGCTAATCCTCAGGAGAAGTATGAGAATGAGTTGAGAGATCTTAGGGCACGCGAGCTTATGCGTATAGAGGAAGCTGCAATATTGGATAAGGTCTTGTATATTTCTCTCGTCCTCTGGTAGATATAACTCTACCTGTGTTTGATTAACGTTATTTTTCAGGAGCTTAAACGAGAAAGAACAAAAGCAGCAGCTGCTATCAAGACAATTCAAGAGAGAATGGAAGATAAGCTCAAAACAGAAATTGAACAAAAGGTATGCACATTGCAGGTAACTAAAACCAAAAATATTGCGTCTTAGAAAGTCATGACTGACAATCTATGTATCAGGAAACTGAAGCTCAGTTGGCTCTAAGTAAAGTTGAGGAAATGGCTAAAGCTGAGTTGACTGCAGCAATTTCGAAAGAAAAGGCATCGCAAATTGAGAAAATGGCAGAAGCAGATCTTAATGTAAGTAAAGACAAATCACTGAATATTAGTGAACAAATTCCAAGAGTATCATTAAGGATGAGAAAAAAATGCATACAAGTGGTCTTATAAACTCAGTTTTCTACATGATTTGACGAACTCAAACCCATATTTTCACATAATTTCTAAAATCCGGTCTCATCTTTGTATTGTTTTCTATTCCCTGCAGATAAAGGCGCTGTGTATGGCATTTTATGCGCGTTCTGAAGAGGCTCGCCAAAGTCATTCAGTTCACAAGCTTGCATTGGTAAGTATTAAACATGTTCATCTCAAGTAACTCTAACTTTCCTTCACAAAATAGTAAAAAAGAGATTAATGGTGGTTGCAGGGTGCGCTTGCATTGGATGATACACTCTCGAAAGGACTACCAATTCAAAAAGAAATCAATATGCTCCAAACTTATCTTGAAGGAATTCACAAAGACTCAATCTTAGATTTGGTATTATCTTCTCTTCCAGAAGAAGCTCGATCCAACGGAACAGACACAGTACTGCAACTCAACCAAAAGGTAACTTTAATACATTACTTTTAACAGATCTCTCTGCTTAACTATCCACAGAATCAATGTTGAAAACCGTTCACTTTTGTCTTCCAGTTTAACACATTGAAAGGAACACTTAGACACTTCAGTCTAATCCCACCTGGTGGCGGAGGAATCTTATCACATTCTTTAGCACACATAGCATCTTGGCTTAAGGTAATAATACTAATTACGAAACAAAACACACAAAAACTCTGATTTCATCTACTACACTTATCCTTCTTTTTTTGACAAAACAGTTCAAGGAAGTTGATCAAGCTAGTGGAGGAATTGAATCTGTAATTAAAAAGGTTGATAACTACTTAGCCGAAGGAAAACTTGCAGAAGCAGCAGCTACACTTGAAGAAGGAGCTAAAGGTAGTCAAGCAGAGGAATTAGTTAATGATTGGGTAAAACGTGCAAGAAACAGAGCCATTACAGAACAAGCTTTAACTCTTCTACAATCTTACGCAACTTGTGTCAGCTTAACCTGATCTACCATCATCTTACATTAAGGTACATTCTTTTGATACTCAGAAACGACATCGTTTTTGCCTGGAAGAACAAATGCTGGTTACTATTTACTTTTATATATGTTTTATGTCTGCAAGATGAAACAGACACTGTTTTCAGATTTGATCATAGATCATGTTAGAAACCGGTGATGTTGCTGGTTTTGATGTTCTTTAAGATCTTATCTTGAGTTAAAATGTTACAGAAGTTGAATCTACCAGGTTGGTTTGATCAATAATAAAGATGATCTGATGATTGATGATGATTCATGACATCATGGTTTGGATTTGTGATTATCATGTTTTTGTTTTGCTTTATGATTATGATATGATGTAGCTGGATACATGTGCATCATATATATATATGTGTGTGTGTGTGTATAATGTATGGTGCAGAGGATGCTTGTCTATGGAGAAAACATGCGTTAAGGAAAGACAAAAACTGTCATGAGCTCATGAGGCCATGTGCTTATGCTCTTCCACGTTACATTAACATTAATTTCATATTTATTATGGCTTTTTTGAAAATAATTTCTTATGATTTTTCAGACTGCAAATTTCTTGCACATGCATTTCATTAATATATTTACCTAAAAAAAGTTAATCTATAGTTAAATGATATGTTATTAATTGTAAAACAAAGACCAAATATGTGTATATATATAATTAAATTACTAAGTGAAATTTTACATTAATAACAAAGTCGCCAAGGCTTAGGCTCGGCTCAAAAGCCGAGCTGAGCCTAGCCGAGAGATTCTCTCTCTTCTTGTCGGTGGTCCAGCTCGGCTCGGATCTAACAACTCACTCTCGCCAGCTCACGCACAGCTTTCTCTCTCTTTCTCTCTCTTTCTCTCTACTTGGTGGAGTCAAAGCACAGAAGAAGAGCTCGTCATGTTTGCTTTTCTTCTACGAAACAGAGAAATGGAGCATTGATTGTGCTTCTTTTTCTTCTTCTCCACAATCGTTTTCGTCTAATTGGTTAGTTCCGAAATTCAATTTCGTTGTATCTATGTGTTATGTATGTTTTCATGATTTGATTATCGAATTGACGAACAAAGTAAAATGTTCGGGCGAGGGACTTGAGAATTTAGCGCCTGGATATCTGTTAGATCGCGTGAGTTCAGAATCAACTTCGTGTTGATTTATACTTTCTCGATTTAGCTATAATTGAGTTGAAATTCCACTTGATAGTACTCGCTGCATTTATTGGGAGACTCTTCTTGTTTCGTTAATAATAGTAAAATGTTGGAATCTGGAAGGTTTAAGCGGTTTCAATAACAAATGGTACTTGAATTTTGATTTTCAGTTCGCGATTCTTAGAATTCTCTTTGTTGTCAAAGTTAGTGAGGTTAACTAGCATTCAACTAATCGTTTTCGTTGCATTTTATTGTTTTCTCTGTGCTGCATTCTTCTGCATTCTGATCTTTGCTTGCTTGGCGTCCTACTGGTAATGTTTTTCTTATAAAGTTGTTTTAGTATTTGCAGGATTGTTGATGTTCTGACGATCTCCTCTTGGGTAGATCTGGAAGTCTCTGGATCTACTTTGATTTAAGAATCTTAAAAAGGGAAAAAAAGAAAGATATGGCAACTGCATTGGGATGGAGATTTCCTGGCACCAGTGGGAATGGCATTGCCCTACATGAGTCGGTAATTAGTTAAACCCTCATGCTTGTATATTTATTTCCAGTTTTGGTGTTAAGTAACTTCGATGATGATTCATCTGATTTTGTGAGTTGGTAATCAGATGATTTTTTTAACTTATCCTGGTTTTCTTGTTAACGATTGCAGGAGAAAAATGGAGATATTAAAATCCAAGATACAGATTCCCTAAATCCACATTCAAGCGCAAGGATGACTTTGAGGTATTGTGATTTGGAACATTGATCTGATGAACCAAAAGTGTAAACGTTTTATTAGTATAGTTTTAAATCTCGCAGAGTTATTTTAAAATCAAATCTGATTTTTAACAAACCCCTGGCATTTTATTATCCTTTCAAATGAACTACAGCATAACCAGCATGGAAGATTCAGCAGATATTAATTATCCAGAATCTAACATTTCCCTTTGCCTGCAGAGATCGCACAAGCAGCATGGAAGATTCAGATGGGACATTAGCAAGTGTTGCCCAATGCATTGAGCAGTTGCGCCAAGGTTCATCATCTGCGCATGAAAGAGAGAATTCACTGAAGCAATTACTGGAACTTATAGAGATGCGTGAAAATGCATTTAGTGCTGTTGGATCACACTCGCAAGCTGTTCCAGTACTTGTCTCTCTTCTCCGATCAGGAGCACTTGGAGTGAAGATACAAGCTTCAACCGTCTTGGGTTCACTTTGCAAGGAGAATGAACTTAGAGTAAAAGTTTTACTTGGGGGATGCATTCCTCCGTTGATCGGTCTTCTCAAGTCTAGTTCAGTTGAAGGACAGATCTCTGCAGCTAAGACAATCTATGCTGTTTCTGAAGGTGGAGTGAAAGATCATGTTGGATCAAAAATCTTTTCTACTGAGGGAGTTGTACCAGCTCTTTGGGAACAGCTGCGTAGTGGAACTAAGAAGGGAGACTTGGTGAATGGTTTATTAACTGGTGCACTGAAGAATCTTTCTAGCACCACAGAGGGTTTTTGGTCCGAGACAATTCGAGTTGGAGGAGTAGATGTACTTGTGAAGCTTATTGCAAGCGGACAGTCAAGTACACTATCTAACGTGTGCTTCCTTCTTGCTTGTATGATGATGGAGGACGCTTCTGTTTGTGCCACTGTATTGACTGCAGACATTACAAAACTACTTCTTAAGTTATTAGGATCTGGTAATGAGGCCTCAGTGAGGGCAGAGGCTGCTGCTGCCCTCAAGTCACTTTCTGCTCAGTCTAAGGACGCGAGGCGGGAAATTTCGAATTCTAATGGTATTCCTGTTTTGATAAATGCGACAATAGCTCCATCGAAAGAATTCATGCAAGGTGAATATGCTCAAGCTTTACAAGAAAATGCTATGTGTGCCCTTGCCAATATTTCCGGTGGTTTGTCATATGTGATATCGAGCCTTGGTCAGAGCCTTGAATCTTGCTCTTCACCTGCTCAGACTGCCGACACTCTTGGGGCTCTAGCTTCTGCATTAATGATATATGATGGTAAAGCAGAATCTACAAGGGCATCAGATCCATTAGTTATTGAGCAGACTCTGCTTAAGCAATTCAAGCCTCGTCTGCCATTCCTCGTTCAAGAACGTACCATTGAAGCACTTGCTAGTTTGTATAGTAATTCCATACTCTCTGTCAAACTTTCTAATGCAGATGCAAAACATTTGCTAGTTGGTCTGATAACTATGGCTGTGAATGAAGCTCAGGATGAGCTTGTAAAGGCTCTTTTGACATTGTGTAACCAGGAAAGCAGCCTGTGGCATGCACTACAGGGACGAGAAGGAATTCAATTGTTGATATCTCTTCTGGGTCTTTCATCTGAACAACAGCAAGAATGTGCAGTTGCAATGCTCTGTCTTTTGTCTAACGAAAATGATGAAAGTAAGTGGGCCATAACTGCTGCTGGGGGTATACCTCCACTTGTTCAAATTTTAGAGACAGGTTCTGCCAAAGCTAGGGAACACTCTGCAGCAATCCTTAGGAATCTGTGTAATCACAGTGAAGATATACGTGCATGTGTTGAAAGTGCTGATGCTGTCCCTGCTCTGTTATGGCTACTAAAGAATGGTAGTCCAAATGGTAAAGAGATTGCTGCTAAAACTTTAAATCATTTGATTAATAAATCGGATACTGCAACAATCAGTCAGCTTACTGCTCTACTGACCAGTGATTTGCCTGAGTCTAAAGTATATGTTTTGGATGCTTTGAAAAGTATGCTTTCTGTGGTCCCGTTCAGTGACATGTTACGTGAAGGGAGTGCATCAAATGATGCAATTGAGACCATGATCAAGTTAATGAGCTCGATAAAAGAAGAAACTCAAGCAAATTCTGCATCAGCTTTAGCAGCTATCTTCCAAAGCCGAAAGGATTTGCGTGAGAGCTCTCTAGCCCTCAGACCTCTTGTATTGGCCATAAAACTTTTAAACGTGGAATCTGAGAGGATCCTAGTTGAGTCCTCACGCTGTCTTGCTGCAATTTTCCTTTCAATTAAAGAGAATCGTGATGTGGCCGTTGTTGCTAGAGATGCATTGCCTGCACTGGCTTCTCTTGCTAACTCTAGTGTTCTCGAAGTTGCTGAACAGGGAATGTGTGCATTGGCCAACCTTATATTGGACAGTGAAGTGTCAGAGAAAGTTCGTGCTGAGGAAATTATTTTACCAGCCACTAGGGTCTTACGTGAAGGTACAGTGTCTGGAAAGACCCTTGCAGCTGCAGCAATTTCTCGGCTACTTGGTCGTTGCCAAATGGATTCTGCTTTGATAGACTCTGTTAACCGTGCTGGAACAGTTCTTGCTTTAGTTTCTCTTCTAGAGTCTGCTGGTGAGAGATCTGACGCAATATCAGAAGCCTTAGATGCGCTTGCTATATTCTCAAGGTCAGGAACTAATGAGAATGTAAAACCAGCC
Organism: Aethionema arabicum; assembly: GCA_000411095.1. Taxonomy (NCBI): domain Eukaryota; kingdom Viridiplantae; phylum Streptophyta; class Magnoliopsida; order Brassicales; family Brassicaceae; genus Aethionema; species Aethionema arabicum. The sequence goes on from KE151495.1 coordinate 105,615, forward strand.
TGGGCTGTTTTAGCTGAATCTTCCAACAGTATGGCCCCAATAGTGTCTTCCATCGTGAGTGTTGCGAATCCTTTATTACAGGATAAAGCCATTGAAGTATTATCAAGACTGTGCCGAGAACAGCCTATTGTTTTGGGAAACTTGATCAACAGTGCTAGTGGTTGCGTATCATATATAGCTAATAGAGTGATATATACCAAGGACCCAAAAATAAAAATTGGTGGAGCTGCAATAATTGTCTGTGCTACCGAAGTTAATGACCAAAAGGTGTTAGATGATCTGAATGAGTCGCATTTATGTGCCAACCTTGTTCAAGCACTTGTTGGACTAATAAGTTCAATGCAAGACAAGGAAAAGGATGAAAAAGAAGATATTTTCGTATGTATTCATCCTAAAGAAGGAAAAGAGGAAGATGAAGAAGAAGAAGAAACAACTGGAGATAGAGAAGGTTCCATGGCGACAGCAGTTATTTCTGGTGTTAACTTAGTCATCTGGTTGCTCTCTGTTCTTGCTTGCCGCGATGAAAAGAGCAGAGCAGTGATACTAGAATCAGAAGGGATTGAGTTGCTAACTGACAGAATTGGCAACAGATATATACGATTAAACGAGGTATTCAACTCTCTTATTTACTACAGTCTTTTGAACACAGCTTATTGAGTGCATAAAATGCTAATATGTTAATGGCTTTCAGGATGATAATGTAGAAGACAGCAGCGTCTGGGTTTGTGCCTTACTGCTTGCAATACTTTTCCAAGACAGAGAAATTATTCGTGCAAATGCAACAATGAAGACTATCCCAGTGCTCTCAAATCTTTTGAGGTCCGAGGAATACGCAGATAGATATTTTGCAGCACAAGCAGTAGCCAGCCTTATCTGTAACGGTAGTCGGGGAACACTGTTGTCTGTAGCTAATTCTGGTGCAGCAGCTGGGCTTATATCGTTGCTTGGCTGCGCCGATGCTGACATAAAAGAACTTCTGCAGTTATCAGAGGAATTTGCTTTAGTGCGTTACCCAGACCAGGTTGCTCTTGAGAGGCTTTTCCGTGTCGAAGATATTAGAGCTGGTGCTACTTCTCGTAAAGCCATGCCCTTACTCGTTGATCTCCTTAAACCGATTCCAGACCGTCCTGGTGCTCCGCTACTTTCACTTAATCTTTTAACTCAGCTTGCGAAAGACTGTCTACAAAACATGATTGTCATGGTGGAATCAGGTGCCCTCGAGGGCCTCACAAAATATCTCTCCCTTGGACCTCAAGATGAACATGAGGAAGCTGCAACAGATCTTTTAGGCATCTTATTTAGCAGTGCTGAAATTAGAAAGCATGAGTCAGCATTTGGTTCTATAAGTGCACTTGTGGCGGTTTTACGACTAGGTAGAAGAGGAGCGAGGTACAGTGCTGCTAAGGCACTTGAAGGCCTCTTTTCCGCTGATCATATAAGAAACGCAGAATCTTCTAGACAAGCTGTTCAGCCATTGGTAGAAATTCTCAACACTGGTTTAGAGAGAGAGCAACACGCTGCAATTGCTGCACTTGTTAGGTTACTGAGTGATAATCCATCACGAGCACTAGCAGTTGCAGATGTTGAGATGAACGCTGTGGATGTTCTCTGCAGGATCCTATCTTCAAATTGTTCAACGGAATTAAAAGGAGATGCTGCAGAATTATGCTATGTTCTGTTTGCAAATACAAGAATCAGGTCTACAGTTGCTGCAGCTCGCTGCGTTGAGCCACTCGTCACTCTCCTTGTAACTGAATACAGCCCTCTTCAACATTCAGTTGTACGAGCACTTGACAAGCTTGTCGAAGATGAACAACTCGCTGAACTTGTCGCAGCTCATGGAGCCGTTGTTCCTCTAGTTGCACTTCTCTATGGTAGAAACTACACGCTTCACGACGCTTTATCCAGGACTCTAGTAAAGCTAGGTAAGGACAGACCAGCTTGTAAACTAGAAATGGTTAAAGCTGGAGTTATCGATTGCATACTCGATATTCTTCACGAAGCTCCAGATTTTCTCTGTACTGCGTTCTCAGAACTTCTTCGTATCCTCACAAATAACGCTACAATTGCAAAAGGACAATCTGCTATGAAAGTGGTGGAGCCACTTTTCCATTTGCTAACAATGCCTGAGTTTAGCCCAGATGGACAACACAGTGCTCTCCAAGTCCTTGTAAATATCCTGGAGCATCCTCAATGCCGAGCTGATTACGCGCTTACACCGCACCAAGCGATCGAACCGCTATTTCCACTGCTTGATTCTCCAGCTCCAGCAGTACAGCAGCTAGCAGCTGAGCTTTTATCTCATCTCCTTTTAGAAGAACATCTACAAAAGGATCCAATGACACAACTCACCATCGGTCCGTTGATCCGTGTTCTCGGATCAAACATACACATACTCCAGCAACGAGCCGTTAAAGCTCTCATTAGCATTACCTTAACATGGGCAAATGAAATAGCTAAAGAGGGCGGTGTAAGCGAGCTGTCGAATGTGATACTACAAGGTGATCCATCACATTCTAATGTCTTATGGGAATCTGCAGCTTCAATTCTGGTAATAATCTTGCAGTTTAGCTCTGATTTCTACCTGGAAGTTCCAGTAGCTGTTCTCGTAAAACTTCTCCGTTCTGCATCCGAAAACACCGTCGTTGGCGCCTTAAACGCTCTTCTAGTACTAGAAAGTGATGATGGAACCAGCGCCGAAGCAATGGCTGAAAGTGGCGCCATTGAAGCTCTTCTCGATCTTCTAAGATCTCATCAATGTGAAGACACATCTGCTAGACTATTAGAAGTACTTCTCAACAACGTTAAGATCCGAGACTCTAAAGCCACAAAGACAGCAATCTTGCCTTTGTCTCAGTACCTATTAGATCCACAGACACAAGCGCAACAGGCCCGGTTACTCGCTACTTTAGCCTTAGGCGATCTTTTCCAGAACGAGACGCTTGCAAGAACCAACGATGCAGCTTCTGCTTGTCGTGCTTTAGTCAGTGTTCTTGAAGAACAACCTACAGAAGAAATGAAAGTAGTTGCTATCTGCGCTTTGCAGAATCTTGTTATGCATAGCAGATCCAACAAAAGAGCTGTTGCTGAAGCAGGTGGTGTTCAAGTTATCTTGGATCTAATCAGTTCAAGTGACCCTGACACGTCAGTTCAAGCTGCAATGTTCGTGAAACTACTCTTCTCTAATAACACCATACAAGAATACGCATCTAGCGAAACCGTCAGAGCAATAACCGGTAAAAAAAAATCTCTATACTTACCATCTTATACTTCCATTACACAGCTTAATAACAACTTTTGATCATCTTATATTCTTCGCAGCTGCTATTGAAAAGGATTTGTGGGCAACTGGAACCGTAAGCGAAGAGTATCTAAAAGCTCTAAACTCTCTGTTTAGCAACTTTCCAAGACTACGAGCTACCGAACCAGCAACACTAAGTATACCACATCTAGTTACATCTCTCAAGAACGGCACAGAAGCAACTCAAGAAGCTGCATTAGATGCTTTGTTCTTTCTTAGACAAGCTTGGTCAGCTTGCCCAGCTGAAGTTTCCAGGGCACAATCAGTTGCTGCTGCAGATGCTATCCCTTCACTTCAATACCTTATCCAATCAGGTCCACCTCGGTTCCAAGAAAAGTCTGAATTCCTTCTCCAGTGTCTTCCAGGTACCCTCGTTGTCACGATCAAAGGCGGCAGGAACATGAAGCAATCCGTTGGTAACCCAAGTGTCTTCTGCAAACTCACACTAGGCAACACTCCTCCTAGACAAACCAAGGTAACATAAACAAACTCATATTCATATCTTTACATTATCAGAGGTCTGCTCGTTCGTTTTCCCGTTGCTGTTTACATGTCGTTGGTTCAGAGACGGCTACAAGCGATTTAAAATTCGAATCACTAAAAGTTTTAGCGTTTAATTTAATGGTAAAATAGACCTTGAACACCGATTTGGTGTAAACCCTTTCCCCACTTTAAAAATGGTTTTCTCGACGTTGAATTTTGATAACCGAGTTTAGAGTTTATAAACCCCGGTTACCAAAGTTCAAGGTCCAAAAAACCTTGGGGGTTTGTACACAAAATCGCTAAAGTTCAGCGTCCATTTTACCATTTTCCTTTATTATCGCTAAAACTTGTCGCTAAACCAGCTATAGATACAAGTCTCAAAACCAACAACGACAAAACAAACATAAATTTTCGTAGTTGTCTCTGAAACGCTCAAACAAACAAGCCCAAAATCTCTAAATCTTTGATTTGGTTTGCAGGTGATTTCAACAGGGCCTAATCCAAATTGGGAAGAAAGCTTTAATTGGTCCTTTGAGAGTCCTCCAAAAGGTCAAAAACTACAAATCTCCTGCAAGAACAAAAGCAAAATGGGAAAGGTAACAACAACACTCAAATCTCATCAAAATCTGATTCAAATCCTGTTTCTAAATCTGCGGTTTTTCGATGTTTTTTCAGAGCTCTTTCGGAAAAGTAACGATCCAAATCGATCGTGTGGTGACGTTAGGAACAGTAGATGGTCAATATACTTTGTTACCAGAGAGCAAAAGTGGTCCAAGAACCTTGGACATTGAGTTCAAATGGTCAAGCAAGTAACACAAAGATCATTGCTTTTTTTTGAAAGTGATTCGTTTTATTATTGGATTTATCTTTTATTTTTTTATCGATTTATCTAAAAAGTGTTTATTTTTTTATATCGTATAAATGTCGGTTGTATATAGTTTTGTAATTTTGTCAACTTTTTTTTGGTTTGTGGAGTAAATTTTATTGTTGTTGTGAATGTAGTGAGTGATTCAATTCATTTGTTTGTATTTTCTTTTGTAATTTCTATATATATTTATTTATTTTAATTTTTAATATATAACATAAACAATATTTGATTAATAATAAAATCTTGTTGAAACTTTTAATTGTTGTTCATAGTTATTTTTTAAACAAGCAATATCTGATTAATCAGAGAATTTGTGGACTATTATTCATAATTATTTGTTTTCTAAGAAATGATTGAATTAAAAAGTTGTGTTTAGTTCATATCTTTTTATGAATTTTATTAAATAGAAAACTTGTAGATTATTGTTTCTCATAGTTAAATTTCGTTTTAAGAAAACTTATTAAATAGAGAATTTGCAGACTAATATTCACAAATCACAATTATGTTAAGAAAATTGATTAATTATAGATTTTGTTGACAATTATTCATAATTTTTTTTTTGGAGAATTTCAATCAATAGTTTAAATCACTAATAAAGTAATAATTGATTGCATTTTCAAAAATATTTTTTTTTTCTAGTATTAATGAGCAAAGTTATCCTTAAGTATTGTTAATACTTATATCTATGTATATATAGGGTACAATTATTTAACAAATTTTTTTATTTTTACATTCCTTTTATAATAAGAATTTAAAATGCATATAGAGCCAAATGTTACTTACATTAGTTTTATTGAATAACAAATAAGAAATAATAGTTAAATAAATATTTTAAAAAAATGAGACGTCCTTCACTTTCGGTGAGTTTACTTTTGCAATTTTTGTTGTTTTCCTAAATCCAAATAAAGAATCTAAAAAAGATAATACACTAAACTTAACAAAACAAAAACATATATATATATATATATAGTTATTACCAATATAAACACATATATATAATCGGAAACTTGTCCACATTGTTAAGTCTTATAAAACTTTCTATTTTTATAAAGTTTACACGTTCGTCGCTAAAAGCAAAAGTACTTACTTTGAAATATCTTAGTTATTTTTTTTGTTTTTTAACAAAAAAATATCTTAGTTATTAAAGGTTTATATGTACGTGGTTTAATCTTATAATTTTTTTTAATATATATATATATAAAAAAATAAGAAATGTATCTATATGTTTGATTTTTTTCTCCTGTAATTTATAGTAACTAAATAAGAAGGATTGCTTCTGATTTATCTAATTTAAATATAAAAAAAAAATTGATCGCAGTCAATATATTGTTATTAAAACTTACTTTAAAATTTAGGTGCGAAAAAAACATAAAATACTCAATATCTTATTAAAAAACAGAGGAAAATGTATTGAATTTTTACAATAAATGACTCCACTAATCGAATAGATTGTTAATATATGTCAATATATATGCATAGTTTAAGTTTACAATATGTTACATATATTATAGAGTTTATAGAGTTTCGTGTATATGTCACCTATTAACAAAATATGTGAATATATGTCAATATATATGAATAGATTGTTAATATATGTCACCTATTAACATTTTACAAAAAAAAAAATCACCTATTAACAAAATCTTATCTATCTTGATTTTATAGAGTTTCGTGTATACAATAGATATTTATCAACAGTAAACACAAACATTAATTATCGGATATCTTGATAGAATAAATATAATAAACTAAAAAAAAGAGATTAATTGTGAGTTATGGAAGAAGTTGTTAGGTGTTAACTTTGTGTGCTTTAAATATGTGAAGACAATAACACACTTATCTTCTTCGAAATAACAGATTTTTCAAAAAAAAATACATAATCATGTATTATAATTTACAAAATTTTAAAAATAACGAATTTTATTAAAAAGTAATAGAAATCATGTGTTTATATAACCCACCAAAAATTTGAATATAACAATTTTTAAAAAAAATACAAAATCATGTATTATAATTTACAAGATTCTAAAAATAAAAAAAATAAAAAAAAAAATACAAAATCATGTGTTATAACCTACACAATTTTAAAAATAACAAATTTTACAAAAAAAATATGAAATAATGTGTTATAACTATAAAACTTTGAAAATAACAAATTTTACACAAAAATATAAAAATCATGTATAACATATTTTCGCAAAATATTGAAATATTTTCACAAAATATTGAAAATAACAAAACTTTCAAAATAATTATATTTTAAAAAAAAATAATTAATCTTTTAATCCATAAAAATAATTAATCTTTTAATCCATAAAATGGTCATAAAATATTTGAATTTTCTTTTTTTTTTGTTTTTGTTGATTGATAATTAATTATGTTTAATTATATATGAATCATTGGTTTCATTGTCTAATCGTGAGGTGGCAGAACTTTACCAATCAGGTGACAACCTCACACGCGTAATAGAACCAACACCGTTAGATATCTGCCACGTGTAGACATCCAACGCGTACGATCTCTTCTTCAAACGTGTGAAGCTGTCTCGAAATAAGGAGTACCTCAACCACCACGATGTTTCTCTTTAGCTATTTCTTTTTTATTTTTCTAATAATAATTATTAAAAATTAAAATTTATTATAGATTCTGTCTAATTTTATAATGAACCGACTTTCTTTCTAATATAAATTAATAGTATTAATTTAATTAACAATGCATGTCTCTCACCTTCTTTATGCCTTCCTATATACGAAGAATACAATTAAATTAAAGAAAAAAAAGTTAAAAGTTATAGTTTCATAATTTTATTTTATTCACATGGATTGCTTACAAATTTTACATTCGTGTATATATACTTTTTTTTATCACTTTCGTATATTACGTACTAACCAAATTTATCTATAAATATTTGTATAATGGTATTATAAATTTTACATATAAAATGTTTTTGTAACACAAGAGAATGTAATTAAGTTTTAATTCCGATTCAATAGGGGATATATAATAATAACGAAATATAATATATATACTAGATTTTAGTTTGAGATAAAATCATTTATATTTTCATCTGAAACATATATTTAGGTGTAAATTAAATTTGATCTTGTTTATAAAAAAACACAAATTAATGTAATCTACATACATACATATATATAGAGAGAGAGGTATTGCTTACAGCCTAAGTTCTAAAAAAGACATAAGTTTTTCAATAATTTATTAAAAAGTGAAACAAATATAATTTATGTTGTTGTGTCAATTATAAACACAACAACTTATTTCTTCCTTTTATACCAATACAATAATATACTAAAAAGTTCATTAATTTATATTACTTAAATAAACTAAAACAAAGTGGACCTCTATATATATAAATGTAGAGACCAAAGTTAAATTCATACAAAACATACAACACATCTAGAGAGAGAGATATCAAAGAGATCGAATTCATTACAAAGGTTTAAAATCTCACAAAATAAAATTAATAAAAAGTGTAAAAAGATGGGAATTGGAGGAACAATGGATTATATATCAGAGCTAATCAACAATGGAGGAAATCACCATAGCCATGGCTATAGTTATGGCAAAAGTAAAAAGAAGAAGAAACAATTTCAAACAGTTGAACTCAAAGTTAGAATGGATTGTGATGGTTGTGTTCTCAAAATCAAGAACACTCTTTCTTCTTTAAAAGGTAATAATAATTATATATATACATATATAATATAGAGATTGTGGTATTTTAAACTCATAACTTTTTTTCATTTAACAAAATAAACCTTCAATTATCAAAGTAGTTTTTTAAATCTTGAATTCTGACAGCGAGATATTTTAATACTTAAGTTTGATAACCAGATTTTTTAACTAAAATTAAACTCTAAACACAAAATTAAAATTTAGTGTCAAAATTAATCCAAAAAAATATAACCCAAACATTTTTTTTGCAAAAATCTCTCAATTCAAGCATTTTTGCAAAAATGTCCTAACACTAGACATGAAGATATTATTGGTATAGTCTCACACATTAGGACAAATTTGCAAAAAAAAAAACTAATGAACTAAGACATTTTAAATAATTCGAATTTTCAAAAATATATGAATTTAAGAATTTTTTGCAAAAATACACATGGTTGTCAAATTATATAGTTTAAAAAAAACTATTTTAATAGACAAAAGTTTATTTTCACCAAATCGAAATAGTTTAGCGTTTAAAATATCATAATTTCTATAATAAATATATTAAAAATAATGAAATGTTTTTGTAATTTGCAGGAGTGAAGAGTGTAGAGATAAACAAGAAAGAGCAGAAAGTAACAGTAAATGGTTATGTAGAAGCAAACAAAGTGTTAAAGAAGGCGAAATCGACGGGGAAGAAGGCTGAGATATGGCCATATGTGCCGTACAATTTGGTGGCTCAGCCGTACATAGCTCAAGTTTACGACAAGAAAGCACCTCCGGGTTATGTCCGAAGACTTGACACAACTCAACAACAACAAAACTATTATAACCAAGAACCTTCTTATACTTCTTTCTTTAGTGATGAAAATCCTAATGCTTGCTCCATTATGTAATTTAATTTTTATATATATGTTTTTTTTGTATGAAGTTTTTTTTTTAATTATGAGGAAAATAGATATGTTGTAATATTGTATGTTTTGTATAGTAGTTTCACTTTAATAATATGAAGTAATTTAGTTTGTTGTTTATATAGAACTCCATATGTTGTAGTTTTTATTAATTAAGTTAGAAGAAAAACAAAGCATAAAGCTTTTTAAAACTAAATTGAATGGAATTGTTTTATTTTGTTTTGCTTTGCTTTTCTAACAAAAATACAAAACTTTTAAAAAAACAATATATATATATATATATCTATATGGGTTTGTTATGAAATTAATAAATTTATGAACTCATTTTTGCTGTGATAAAAATATTTCGAGTTTTGAAATATTGTTGAAATTGGTTCATGGTTTTTGTTTTTGCTCGAATATATTTGTTTCTTTAGTATTAGTTTTATTTCTACAGAATTTATGTACATATAAATAAATACAAAAAAAATGATAATTAATGGTTATATATACACACAAAATTTTTTTTTGTTTAATTTCGGTTTATTATTCTTGTATTTTATTTCTCTTCTTAGTCACAAATAAAACATTCAATCATAATTTAAAGAATCCAAATTTTGATTCCAATAATTAAAAGCAATAAAACAATAAAAAAAAATACATATATATTGGTTTAGTACTTTTTTTATGACCTCAACGACTAATTCTTTTCACCAACTCTCTCAATTTAATTTCTTTATTATAAAAGAAAAATCAAACAATGACTTAATCAAAGATTTAACTCCATAAAAAAAATTCACAGGATCGTCATTTTTGTGTATAAATTCAACCCAAAATCCATAGATTATTATATTAACTTTATCGTACATATTTGTGACACTTAACATCAACCTAACATGACACTTACTTTAGTTTTCATCATCATAGAATATGATCATAAATATAATATTAAAAATGAGTCATCCATATATCAACAACTGAAAATATATAACACCATATACATATGATACATCTTTGATATAAAAATTAATCTCTTGATCATCTTGTATTACTTCCAGGATAAACCTCAACAAACTTGACATCATAAAGCAATGTTGCATTTGCAGGTACGTTACAATCCCCTGTTTTACCACCAATTTCAACAATCAAGAATCAACATTCAAGAATCAAGAATCTTTTATTAAAATGTTAAAAAAACTTATATAAGTAAGCGAAGAAAAGTACCTGAAAAACATCCAGCAGCCTCAGGTCCATAAGCTAACTCAGGTGGAATCCGAAGCTTACGCATTCCTCCTATTTTATATTAACTTAAAAATCATTATGAAAAAAAAAACAAGATTTTAAAAATAAATAATGTATAGAAAGTTAATTTATAGATCGTTACCTATACGCATTGGAGGTACTCCTTCACCTCCAATAATCCCTTGATCTAAACCTCTTATTACCTGCTCAATTTATTTTTTATATAAACTAAGTTAAAAAAAAAACTGTTGTTTTATTTCACAATCTTAAAGCTCAAAACTTTCTTCATCTAGACTACTTTCTCTGGTTGCTTCTTGTTACAATTTTGAGGTTTATTACATGATCAAAGATGGTATCTTAGTCTCTCCTAGTAGCTATCTAATTACATAGTTTCTTTCACAAAATTTTGATCAAGAAGTAGAAGAAGGAACTAAGTAAAACTAGACTTAATGGTGTGTATAAATCTATGTATTTTTAAATTTATATTTTAAAAGTGATTTCATGTGATTTTTCCATTGGTTTTTCTACAAATATCAAAATTAGATCTATAGACTAAAAAAATGAATGTCTAATTAAACTTGGTTGCAAGAAATACACAAAAAATATATATACATGTGAAATTTTTTTTGTCTAGATTGACTTTTTTATCTTTTTTTTTTTTACCATTTTTGTAATTTTATCTTGTAGCTCGTAACGTTTAAAACTAAACACTATAAGAAATTATCGAATTTCGTCTTCATTTTATTAGTTTATTTTTGTTTTGCGATTAAATTATTTAATTCATTCGAAGTAATTTTAAGTAATTGATTAGGTTATTAATTTTATTAAAATCGGGTTTAATTGTACCTTGCCAACGCCAATTCGCATAGTAAGTGGTCTTGCACGTTTATAGCTACTATCAAATAAAGTTCCATCTGCAAATCTTGCAGTATAATGTACCTACAAATTTAATTAATTCCCAATTTTTTTAATCTAAAGTTTGCAACTTTGAAAAAAAAAATTAGTTTTTTTGAAAATTAAAATAGATAGGATTTATACATTGATGAGTACGCCACGTGGAGCTTCATCACCGTATCCAACTTCAAGATCGCAAAATCCAAGTCCAGATTTTGCGTAGCTATATTCACATAAAGGATCTCCTGTTGTCGCGTAATATTCTATTCGCGTTGCGTTTGCGTTTAGCGGCGTTATAGAAAGAATCGATGCGGCTAAAACGCTAATTCCTAAATTCAAAACGCGTTTTTTGAGCTTTGGAATATTGTAATCGCTCGGAGAAGAAGAACAGAGACACGAAAATGTTGAAGAAGAAGATGAAGAGGAGAAATTGGGGTTAATTGATTTGATTGAAGTTGTTATAGAAAAAGATGAAGTAAGAGATAATGTAGAAATCGCCATTGTTGGAGTTTCTTCAAGCTCACACTTCTTCTTCTTCCTCGTTCTCTCCTTCCTTATCTCAAAACTCAAAACAGAGAGAATTTAGTTATACGAGTGTGGGACCCACTAGTCAGATAATATAATTTTATTTATAAATATTTGTGCATTAATATTGTAATTTATCATAAAAATTAATTGAGATGTAAAATATAAATTAATTGAAATGATGGGCTCACGCGCTTAATTTTTGCGGGAACCGGAAATTAACCGAAAATCGCATTTTTCTGTGGACTATATAGCATATCAATTTTGATGACACGCGCGCAACGCGCTTATCCCGCGCGTAGATTTAGCTCTTTATACTTTTCTTATGTATTTATAAATGGGCTGAAACTCATAGAAAGCCCAATTACTTGTACGTGGTTTACGTATAAAGCCCAACTTGACTGTATTCAATTGTTTTTCAAAATAAAATAAAATCATTTATCAACTTTTAAATTATAAATTAATTCGTCGAAAAACTATTATAAATTAATTGGGAGAAAATGGGAAAACAAAATTATAAATTAATTTAAAATTATATGTATATATATATATATATACACACGCACAATCGGATTTGAATAAAATCTGATTCAAATAATTATGGTTCGATTCAATTTTTTTTTTTTTCGCGGTTCGATTCAATTAATTAAAGTTTTTTTGCTTTTCATCATTGTTTATATAAAGAGAGATATTAATTAAGGTGATTAATTTAACATTTAATTACTAAGAAGAAAAAGGCAAATCACTTTATGGACTTATCAAATTATTTAATCATCACTATTGAAATATTTTTACATTTCAAATCTTCTATTCATTTCGAATTTTCAAATATAAATTTAAATTTCATATTATTAAAATTGAGAATTAAAAGAGATATTGAAAATATTAAAGATAATAATATTTAAAAAATGTGAAAATGACTTTTAGGGTAGATGATGCGAAAGAAGACACCAAAGAAAGTTTAAGCACATGGGAAAACAGTAAATTATCAAGATTTCAATACTTTATAATAAATAATTAAAACCTATATATTATAATTATATCATATGGTCCCATTTTCATATTTCAACATCCTCCGGCCGCCGAAGATTCCACAAATTTCGCCACCATTCACTCCAATACTATTATAAACATATGAACAAAAGTGCTATTACAAAGAAAAAAAATAAATATAACACCTTTAATCATATTAAGAACATAACCAAGATTACAAATCATAAAAAAAACAACACTAAATATTTAATCATGTCATTAAAAAATAATTAATTAATTAATTAACTTAAATTAATTACGTTCTTTGGTCAGAAGATGAAGAACATAACCAAGATTCAACCGTACCATCATTTTCACCGGCGGTTACATTTCCGTTCACCGTCACCGGAGCAATAGATTGATTCTGCATCACACCAACACCAAATTGATCGTTTCTTGAATTTAAAACCTGAGCTTGAAGAAGAGATTGAAGATTCAAATTCTCCAAAACGTTATTTGCAAATGGTCTCAACAAAAGATTATTATAACCGGAGTTACGGTGGTTAAACGGCGGCGGAGCTGGAATTCCGGTGAATTCTTGAACCATAGATCTGAAATTTGATGTATCAGTCGTTAAAACCGTCGTTGGAGCTTTTCTTGAAGTTCTTGAACGTTTCTTGGTTTTCTTGACCGGTTTAAGCGTTTGATTTGGAAGTGATGACGTGGCAGGTTGGTTAATCGGGTCGGGTCGGGTTAACGGTACGGGTATGAATGTATTGAAGTAGTTTAGATTGTTTTGTGGTAGAGATGATGAAACTTGGTGATCAAGAAAAGGTAAAATAGCGTTTGAATCGTATTCTTCTTCTACACCGCCTCTACCGCTTCCGCAACCGCCTCTACCGCTTTCGCAACCGCCTCGACCACCACTTGACGATTGTAAACTGCTGCTGTTGCCGGAGTCCATGAGGAGGTTTGTGTTGAAAATATGAAGGAGATTGTATTATTTGTGAGGGTTTAAGGAGGTTAAAGAGATTTGATTGTGGAGGGTATTTTGGTCATTTTACATGTGATTTTTTTTTTGTTTATTATATAAAGGAAATAGGGAAGGTGAAATCGCATTAAGTTGTTCCACTACCACCATCCACTATTGTCTGCACTATATATTATATTTTTATTATTTAATAAATATAGGTTAACTAGATTTTGAAATAATTAAATTATAAATAGCTTGTTTTTACTAATTATAAACTTTTACATTTTTTATTAATTAAAATTGCGAGATTGAAAGTTGAAACTAATAAAAAAAAATCATAGTTGAATAAATTTTATAATGGTTATTGTTTTTTTTCTTATGATTCATTATATTTTATTGCTAAATATTTGTTTAATGTTAATTGTCTTTATTTTTTGTGTACTAGTGATTATAATGATTATATAATTAATGAGCTTGGACGCTGCAATTCATAAATATAAATAAATTTAGGTGGAGATTATAGATTGTTAATGTCATAATTAATTATTTATTAAATTCATATAGTTGTACAATTAATTATCTGCTAATCACTTACATTATGTCATAATTTGGTGGGTTAACTTGGACCTTAAGAATAGATATCATAGTTAATTAGGAGATGTCATCATAGAAATATCCACTAAGATAAAAAAAATTCTTATTCGTTTATTTATTTATTTTCGATTGAGTAATCACAAAATTAATTTTAAAGAAAAAGTACACATATAAAAATAATATAATCACAAAATACATTATTTTATATAAACAAATAATGTTTATTATATATTTTTCAATGCATATATAGGTGTTAAAACCATAGGTGGTGAATTTATTTATTTTTACCCTAATATATAACAATAATAGGTTATAGACATCACATATCGTGACCCCATCATAATAATTACATATAGATTTTACACATCACAAAATCACAATCACTTTAATCTTTGAAATTATATTATAATCAACATCATAAATTAATAAAACTTAAAGACTGTTTATATTGGAGAAGATTTTATTGAAGGAATTGTTATCAAACACGTGTGACGAAATGTGTGTTATGAAAGTGATGGGTTAAATGAATTTGGAGTTTTTTTTGGGTAGGACACATTAATATAAAATGAAAATAGACTTTTCATAAATATTAAGTTACTTAAACATTGATATAAAATCAGAAAGAAAGATATTATACTATAATATACTCTTTCCAGTTGTGTTAAAAATAATAACTTTATACCATTGTTTTTTCTTTAATTATATAGTTTCTACTTTCTATTATACTAAGTTTTCTCAATGAATTATGATATAACAATAATAATAATAATAATAATAAAAAGCTTTATATTTCATTCATTTATTAGGTTCATTATTAATATTTTAAATAACAATAAAGAATTTAAATTTATTTAACATAAAAACTACTTTTAAATACATAAATAAGTATATATATTTTTTTTGGTAAAAAGATCTACTATATATTTTTTTTTTGCCCTACTATATTTTTGTTTACTACTCGTAAAAACTTATAATTTAAATTAATTATTAAAAATTACTAGAAAATCAGGATTATCATAGGGCTTAATGTATAAATGGCGACATCAATTACACACGGACTAAGCCCATTTTAAAGCCCAATTAGAATAAAATACATGTTGGCCCATTCAAAATTGAATTTCTATATTAAACGATGTCGTTTTATGCCTGAAATTAATATTTGTTATTTTGTTTCTTGTAAAAATAGTTATCTCGAATGCTTGATTAAGTATTTTTAATACGTGGCCATAAAATATCTGACAGCAAATATACAAATTTATAATATATTAAGAAACTTATTATTTAATATAAAAAATTCCTAATAACGACACATACATTGTCGACAATTTAAAAATACTTCATTTTTGGTCCGTACTTCCACAGAGGGTAGTTTTGTAATATACAACCAACCACGACAATCACACGTAGAAAACGCCGTGTTCAAAATAACTCTTATCTCAAATCCAACGGTACAAAACTCGCCACGTCAATTAGACAAGTACTCCGAGAAACATGTGATTTTTTCCCACTGTTGTAAATTCCGATTATACCCTCTCTTGAATATTCGCAGTTTGCACCTATTTAATATCTCCTCAGAGAAAATATCAGAGAAAACCTTTCGTTCCCAAATCTCCGATGGCTCTTCGCGACGTTATCATCACTTACCTCCTTATCATCGCCGCCGTATCCTCCGTCGTCATCGCCGTAACTTCCTAAATCTCTATCATTTCCGATTTCATTTCAACGATTTTGACTAATTTTGAATTTCTCAGGAAGATGATCCAGACTGCGTTTACACGTTCTTCATCAGAACCGGATCGATCTGGAAAGCCGGCACCGATTCAATAATCAGCGCTAGAATCTACGATAAATTCGGCGATTACATCGGGATCCGTGATCTACAAGCTTGGGCTGGATTAATGGGACCTGATTACAACTATTTCGAAAGAGGTAATCTCGATATTTTCAGTGGTAAAGCACCATGTCTACCAAGTCCGATCTGTGCTTTAAACCTAACTTCCGATGGCTCTAATGACCACCATGGCTGGTATGTTAACTACGTTGAGGTTTCAACTACTGGTGTTCACGCTCAGTGTTCAACTCAGAATTTTGAAATCGAGCAATGGTTAGCTACTGATACGTCTCCATATGAGCTCACTGCTGTACGGAACAATTGCAAGGTCTCGCTTAGGGATCGAGTGGATCGGGTGGGTCGAGTTAGTCGGGTCGGGTCAGAGATCCGAAAAGGGCTTTATTGGGCCATGTGAATTTGAGTGATGGGCTTTGTAATGTTTTGTGAGTGTATTAATGATTAATGAAATAAAAAGTTTGAATTAGATTTTGTGATTAGTGAGTGATTAAAGAGATAATCACTGATTAATTTGAATCATTATAATAAAGTGAATAAACGATAGACCTTTTCGTTGTTATTAATGAGATTTAATTTTGGGGTTGTTTTTAGGTGTTTGATATTATTAAATGGAGAATAAATAAATTTTAATAATGGACCAACTTATTGGGTAGTGATGCCACGTTTGTTATTTATATTGTCATATGGTCCATGTTGTTTATATTTATTGAAAAGTCAAATATACCCTTTTCTTGATATATTTAATTTATAATTAGGCGGTGTTTAATTTGTATTTCATATACTAGAATAGATTTGTGGTCTAACAATTTTTTTTTTTAAATGAAAGGCTAATACATATGAATTTGACCCACAAAAAATATCAATATTAAAAAATCTAATTAATTTTTTGAAATATATTTTTTTTAATCTTCATCTATATGTGAGCTATATTTACATAGTAAAATATAAAAAAATGGTGCACAATATCTTTAATATAATTTAAAAACTTTCAATAATGTTTATGAGTGTAATGGCTATGTATTAATGATTAATGAAATAAAAGTTTGAATAGATTTTGTGATTAGAGATAATTAATTTAATCATTACCAATAAAGTGAATAAAACCATAAACATTTTCATTGTCATTGATGAGATTTAATTTTGGGGTTGTTTTAGGTGTTTGATATTATTAAATAGAAAATAAATAAATAAATTTTAATAGTGGACCAACTTATTGGGTAGTGATGCCACGTTTGTTTTTCAGGATGGACTATTTTTGTTGTTATTTATATTGTTATATCATAGATGGTCCATGTTGTTTATATTTTTTGAAAAGTCAAATATACCCTGGTTTATTTTCTTGATATATTTAATTTATAATTAGGCAGTATTTAATTTGTATTTCATATACTATACAAGATTTGTGATCTAACAATTTTTTTTTCTTTGAAAATGAAAGGCTAAGAGCATCTCCATTGGTTGGGACTCTAGTGGGTTCTTTGAGGCTTTTTATATAATTTTTTTCTTTTCTTTTTTTCTTAAGGGACCCTCTTTTGTAATAATATTTTTTCATCCTCAATTGGTAGAAATCTTACAGGGTCCCTTAAAAAATGAAAAATTATTTTAAAAAAGGGATTAATGTAAAAAAAATCAACAAGTCCAAAACATGTCATTAGTAAAATTGAAGGTTTAAAAATAGATTTTAAAAGTTGAGGGTTTTTTTATCAAGTGGTCAAAGTTCAAGTGTTTTTGCTTAAATTCCTTTAAAAAATAATGAAAAGTTATATTAAAAAAAACAAATCTCTTCGGGAAGGGACGTCCCTTGAGAAAATTTACATTAAAATATTTTTTTTAATTACTTTTTCATCTAGGGACCCTTTGAAAATCTTCAAGAGACCCTATTGGAGATGGTCTAATACACATGAATTTGACCCAAGAAATTATCAATATTAAAAAAGTCTAATTAATTTTTTGAAATATACTTTTTTTAATCTTCATCTATATGTGAGCTATATTTACATAGTAAAATATAAAAAAATGGTGCATAATATCTTTAATATAGTTAAAAAAAATTCAACAAACTTAAACTTTGTAGCACCAATAAATAAACTAAAAAAAACCTTTTATTTCTCTCATTTGTCTCTCTAATCAAAAGTAGAGTGTTAGTGTGTAAAGGATCTAACTTCTTTAAGAACATCTCTTGAAAGTTCATCAGAATTATACTCAACTCCAAAACATCTCACCACTTCCATCTTTGGATTCAACAAATACCTAAAACACAAACAACAACAAAAACCCATCTCAATTTCATCATCAAGATTTGATTTTGACAACACCCAAAAGCTTTAAAAAAACACTCACATATTATGAGAAGTATCCACAAGATAATCTTCTTTATCTTCTTGAACTTTCTTGAAATAAACTCTATATTCTTGAGCCATTTGTCTTATAGCACTTGCAGCTCCAGTTAACCCCAAAATCCTCTCATCAAACTCTACAAATCAAAGAAGTTAAACCCAGAAACAAAGCTTGAAACTTATTGAGAATTACAAGCTGAAAATATCGAAATCTCGGAGATTTACCTTTTAAGTAAGTGTTGAGATGAGAAGGTGTATCTCTTTGAGGATCAAGTGTTACAAACACAGGTAAGATCTTTTGGTTATGATTAGACTCTGTTTACATCAAGAAAATTTCTTCAAGTAAGCTTTATGAAGAATACGAAAAAAGCCGATTTAGTATGGTTTTAAGTGATTCCAAACCTAGTTTATGTATGGTATTTGTGATCAACTTTAGTTGTTCAGGTCCAACATCAGGTGAAAATGAGTAACCAAAGTAGAGTAGAGTCCAGTTACCGCGAAAATCTTGCTCGGTGATTATCTTGTTTTGTGTACTGATTAGTGTAAATGGACCTCCGATTCTTGGTCCTTTTTGAGTAGTGTTACAATTGCTATTGCTACTTACCTCGCCTGTAAGGATAAAGATCACAAGAAAGTGTATAGATTTAAGGTTTAATGGCTTAAAGATCATCAATTTGAAGATCAAAACTAGGAATTCAACAGCTTAAATGTCAATGTTTAACCCGAAAACACATGAAAAGGATCAATTTCAAGATGGAAACTATGAATTCAATAGCTTTTTTCCAAGTTTATGCTTATGTTTAACCCGAAAAACACAAGCAATGATCTCTAAATTGTGTATGTTATCAAATATTGAACTAAACATACCTTTAGGAACTACTCTTCTTTCGTCATTGTAATGAAGAAAAGCGATAAATCCAGCGAATCCAAGCACAACTGCTGGCTGAACATTTCACAATAGATCAAATAAGAGTTAACAAACGATATTTAGCAATCTTAAAAATTGAAGATTTAATCATTTAAAGGAAGGATTTCATAAGTTTTGAATGAATACAATAGCATATGGAATCTGTGAAGAAGCTTGAGATCCTATAGGTAATGATTGAGTGAAATCTGGTTTTCTTCCATTGTATTGTCTTGATGAGTTACAGTAATTCAAAGATTGAATCTTTTTAGATTGCCCAGACCTGCAATGTCAATTCAGATCAATCTGAGTCAAAATCTTTCTTCAAGATCTGGAATTTGATAAGGAAATACAAATAAAGATTTGATTTTGGTTCATCAGAAGATAACCCAACAAGAGCATTCAAAGAGTATGCAGCTAAAGTAACGATTTTTCTAGTCAAAATTAAAACCCGAATACAGATGAAATTAGGGTTTTGCAGCTAAAGAAACGAGCTTTCTAGTCAAAGCTTAAAAAACCCCCAATTTCGGAAGAAATTAGGGCTTTTGAAGGGTTTAAGAAATGACTAACCTTTGAAGCAAATTAGTCGCCTGTTTACAGGAAAGAACAAGACGCCGAGAAAAAAGCATTGATTTTTATTTTCTCAGGAAAATATTCTTCTCATTCACCAAGAATTTTCCCGAGAATATCTCAGACCCATTTCTAAATTCGACTAGTATTGTATAGGTAAGAAGAAACAACGCAGTGCCTGAAAAATCCGAACTTTGCTCCTACTAAACAAAATTAAAAATAAATTCTTGGACCTCAAGTTCGATTTTTAATGTGTAATTTAATCCTTTTTTTGTAAACTTGAATAATATTTTGTAAATTGATAGATTCGTTTTTTTTTTGGGCTTTATGATTAACAGCAAAATATTGGGCTTTATATATAATTTCATGAAAATCTTTTTTTTTAACGCACTTCATGAAAATCTATACTAAAAAATTGGTTTTTTTTTAACTCAACTAAAAAAATTGGTTCATATAAAAAAAACTTGGAAAAAAAATACAAACTCTATGAGATATTATCAAATACTGATATACATCTATGTATAAATAACCATTTAATAATTTTAAATTGGAAAATGTAAATACGAAGAAGAAAAAAACATAAATAACAATAAATAATAACAGACTTGTTTATTGGATCGGGCTTGTGGCCCAAAACTGATGTCAAAAAAAAAAAAAANGAATTTAGAACCACAAACTCTAAATTACTTTGCGATCATGAATTCCATGGAATCAGCAAAGAAGAATTTAAACCCTAATCCTCTTTCTCTTGAAGAATCTCTACCTAATGACGTCATCATCACAATATTAGCAAAAATCTCAAGAACTTATTACCCTTTTATCTCTTTAGTCTCCAAAACTTTCAAATCTCTAATCTATTCTAAAGATCTTTTGAAGATTCGTTCATCTCTAGGTACCACAGAAACCACTCTTTTTATTTCTCTAAAGTTACCTAATCAAGAAACTCTTTCTTGGTACAATCTATGGAAAAACCCTAACCCCGGGTCCAAATATTTATTAGCACCTACAAATCGTTTATATAATAATCCGGTTCATTCAACTTCAACCGCGGTTATTGATTCAATTGCTTATACAATTGGTGGTCACGACGATTTTTCGTGTACCTTACAACGATTTTGTCGAAAAACTTCTGTTTCGTTTCCCGGTCCTAACATGAAAATTGCGCGTAAGAACGCAATTGTGTATCCATTTAGACATAAGATATATGTGTTAGGAGGATGTAATGATTCCGAAACTACGGATTTTGGTGAAGTTTTCGATATAAAGACTCAAACTTGGGAATCTTTTATGTATCCTGATGTTTTACGCGGATATAAGATATATAAAGTAAAGTCTTTAGAGTCTAAAATTTATGTTTGGACCGACACAAGAGATTTTATTTACGATATAAATGAAGATAAATGGGAAGTTTTGGAAGAACGTTTAAGTAAAAGTAAAACTTGGTGTGTTGTGAATGGAGAATTGTATTTACATGAATATGAGTATGGATTGAGATGGTTTAATAGTCAAACAAGAAGTTGGATTCAAGTCAAAGGTTTATTTGGATTCATTACTTTGTGTAAAAGTAAACGTATGGTTGAGATTATAGAATATGATGGGAAATTATTAATGTTTTGGGATCATATTGATAGAGAGATTCAAAGTAATGATGATTTGAATCGAAAAAAGATCATTTGTTGTGCAGAAATTGAGCTTCAAAATCGAGGTGGAGTGATGTGGGGAAAAGTTGAATGGATGGATAGTGTTGATCTTAACGTACCAAATTCATATGATTTTGTAAATGGGTTTAGTAGACCGGTTTAATGATTCAATTTTGGATTTTTTTTTAATAAAGAATTTATATTATTATTGTTAATTTATATTTATAAAAGAATGAGTTTACATATACATGCTTATCGATACTAATCAAGCCATGTCTGAGCACAAAAGACCAAAACATTTGATTCGCCTCTTGATGATTAAAGACACCAAAGTTTTGTAAAAATGTTTATCGCTTAGTGGTATAAACACTATCTTCTAGGAAAAAAATCACTCTGTTTGATTCTAGTATGATGAACTGTTTTAAAAAAAAAAAAAATATTAATGAAGTCATAATATTTTTAACTCAAAATCCCAATTTTTCTTTAGTATTCCGGTTTTAAAATTATAATATTGATGAACAACCCTTATACTAATAAACTAAGTAAGTTGATAATGAATTCATAATTTAATTATTTACTTATATCACATATTTTGAAAATCATTATCTCATTAAATTAAATATTTGTTTTTTTTAATTACTTTCAAATTGAATTTAAACATAAATATTAATTTTTGAACATATTTCTCATCCATTATATCAACAAAAATATATCAACAAAATTAAAATTGGAAAATTCCTTTTTTTGCTAACGATAATCACAAAACCAAAAATTAATTAATTAAATTTAAAATTAACACTAAAACACTATATATAATAATCACCTACCGATCAATTTCATCACAATTCATAAACACAAACCCTAAATTCCATGGAATCACCTAAGAAAAAAACTTTAAACCCTAATCCTCTTTCTCTTGAAGAATCTCTAACTGATGACGTCATCATCACCATATTAGCCAAAATCTCAAGATTTTATTACCCTTTACTCTCTTTAGTTTCAAAGAGATTCCGATCTCTCATCTATTCTAAGGATCTTTTCATGATTCGATCATCTCTTGGTACCTCACAAAACTCTCTTTTTGTTTCTCTAAAGTCTCCTAATCAAGAACATCTTTCTTGGTACAATCTATGGAAAAACCCTAATCAATCTAAATATTTATTAGTACCTACAACAAATTGTTTACATAATCTAATTCTTTCAACTCCAATCGTGGTTAATGATTCAATTTGTTACACAATTGATCATGGATATGATGAATTTTCATGTACCCTACAACAATTTTGTCGAAAAATCGGTCCTAACATGAAAGTTGCGCGGAAGAATGCAGTTGTGTATCCATTCGGACAAAAGATATATGTAATGGGAGGATGTAATGAATCCGAAACTACGAATTGGGGTGAAGTTTTCGATATAAAGACTCAAACTTGGGAATCTTTTGTGTGTCCTGATGTTTTACGCAGATATAAGATATATAAGATAACGTCTTTCAAGTCAAAATTTTATGTTTGGACCGACACAAAACATTGTTTTTACGATATAATGGAAGATAAATGGGAATTTTTTGAAGAACGTTTAGGTAGAAGTAAGACTTGTTGTGTTGTGAATGGAGTATTGTATCGTCATGATGATGATTATGGTTTGAGATGGTTTAATGGTAAAATAAAGAGTTGGATTCCAATTTATGGTTTAGGAAGATTGAATCTTTTGTCTGAAAATAAATATATGATTGAGATTATAGAATATGATGGGAAATTATTAATGTTTTGGGATAAGATTAGTAATGATTTGAATCGAAATAAAAACATTTGTTGTGTGGAAATTGAGCTTCAAGATCGATATGGAATTATGTGTGGAAAAATTCAATGGATTGGTATTGTTCTTACGGTACCAAGTTCATATGATTTTGTAAATTGGTTAAGTAAACCGGTTTGATGATTTGGAATTTTTAAATAAAGAATTTGTATTTTTTTTATTATTATTATTTATATTTTAAAAGAATGAGTTTAATTTTTTTTATTCCTCGAAAGAATGAGTAATAGAAATTTATCAAGGCCTAAGATATTATTTATTTAAATAAATAATTTGTAATTTTTATTTTATCTTTTTAAAAGAGTGGGTTTTTTTATATTATTATTTACTTATTTATTTATGTGTTAAAAAAATTATGTATACCCGTTAGAAGTAATAGAAATTATATAGTCTCTAAAGTTTCATCAGTCATTCGATAAAAATATATATTAATAAAATTCTGTATCGAATTTAAATCAATATTTTTGTATAGATTTATTTTATCTTTGGTATATTAATATTCAATGAAAAGTTGTACACATGTAGAAAAAAATAAAAGACTTGAAAAATATAGAAAAATAAAAGTTGTATACATGTAGGAAAAATGAATCATATAGAAAAATATCAATTTAAAATATTTAAAACTAATAAAGAAATTTGGGGGAAAAAAATTAATAGAGAAATTAATGAATATTTAAGAAAAAACTTATTAGTGGCCCCAAAAAATGTATATATTTTGTACGTTAATGCATTGGTTAGTTAGTTGCCTTGTCCACAGTCCACCATTATAAACTTAACACTTGTAAAAAAAATTAAAAAATAATATATTTTTAATTCCAATATATTTGTTCACCCATTATTTTTTTTGTAGTCTTAATTCATTGGTTAGTTGGGTTTTATACCCTTATAGAAAAAAAACTAACTTCTTATTTCGAAGCTATTTATATATTTATTTTCATTTACTTATAAAATAAATTATTTATATAACTTTTAGATACTTATATGGTTAGTTATGAAAAGAATAATATTTTTTCTTCATTTTAAAAAAGTTTACACGTGTTAGACATTAAAAGTAACTAAGTTACGTTACAAATAGATAATCAATTCTCATATTTATTTCCAAAAAAAATAACTCAAATAACTTTGTTTTCTATATATAACCACAAAAACAACAATCAAAACCTTAGCAACCAAATAAAATTCATTTGTTAAAATTTATTTTCTGTTTTAGTTTTAAAGTTAAGGGAAATTTTTGTAAATAAATTAGGACATAAAAAAATCTGTTTTTTTTCGTAATTTTTTTTTTTAAATATAGGCCACAAACCGATCTCACTAGCTCGTAAAAAAATCTATTTATACCACATATTACACACTTTTTGTGTATTATAGCTTAAAAAACCCCGAAAAAAATCCAAAAAAACCGTCAATGGAGATAAATGAATCTCCGCCGCCATCTCCGCCGCCACCTCCTCCTCTGGTTTTGTCATCACTTCCAAATGATTTAATTTTAAATTGTTTATCTCGTATCCCAAAATCAGACTACTATTCACTCTCTTTAGTCTCCAAAACCTTTCAATCTCTAGTCTTTTCTCAAAGTCTTTATATGTCAAGATCAAACATCAAAAACACTGAATCTTGTCTTTATGTTTGCTTAAAGTTACCCAATCATACAAATCTTTGTTGGTTCAATCTTTTATTTAAGCCTAACCACACATTTATCAATCTCAAAACCAATACAAAAAATTCAACAGGAAATGTTTTGGTACCCGTACCACCTTCGCTTTATCCGCGTTATTCGAATTCAATTGTTTTTGTTGGTTCAACGACATATGCAATCGGTGGAAACGCTATACCCTCTTCTGAATTATATATTTTTGATGAAAAATATAATGATTGGAATTGTCACGACTCTAAAATGAAGGTTGCAAGAATGGATGCCATTGCAGGGGCATTAGATGGTAAAATATATGTAATGGGAGGGTGCGATGCAGATATAAAAGATGATTGGTTTGAAGTTTTCGATACAGAAACTCAAACTTGGGAATCTCTGTTATATCCTGACGCTCTGCGTGAATATAAGATATATGAAATAATCACACATGAAGATAAAATCTATGTAAGTACCGATACAAAAGATTATTCTTTTAAACCGGAACAAAAAGCATGGAATGTTTTCGATAAGTGGTTAAGTTTAGGTAAAGCTTATTGTGAGATAGATAATTTAGTGTACTATTTTGATAGATTTTTCAATTGTTTTATGTTTAATCCGGAATCTAAAGCATGGTTAGAGGTTCGTGGTTTATATAAGTTAAAACAATATAGTAGATGTTATAAAGGTATGATTGATGTGATTAATTATGATGGGAAAATTATGATATTGTGGGATAAATATTTAAGATTTGGTCGTGGTCGGAATATGGACAAGAGGATTTGGTGTACCATGATTTCACTTGAAGAACGAGAGACTGAGAATGGAATTGAGATTTGGGGACATGTTGAATGGATTGATTATATTCTTATTGTACCAAATACATATGAATATGTTCGGTCTGAGATGAGAATTATGTGATGATTAATGAGTTTGGTGTATTAGATTGTATGATTGAAAAATCATGTTTTTTTTTGTTTTGTTGGATTGATATGTTTTTTTATGGTGTAATGTTTAAATTGTAACAATTTTGTTTTCAATAATAAAATAAATTTTTAATAATTTTTCTCCAAAGCAATGTGATTGTCCACAAATTTTAATTTTAACAATTTCTTCTAAAAATAATTATAATTGTGGACTATAATACATAAATTTTAATTGCAAACTAATTATCAAAAAATAATGAAATAGTAAAAAATAATTCAAGAATTTTAGTTTTTGACATATCTTTTTCAAAATAATATAATTGTGAACTATAATCCATAAATTTTAATTTTAACATTTTTTCCAAAAATAACAAAATTGTGAACTATAGTCCACAATTTTTTTAATTTCTTGGATATTTTCAAGAAAAATTATAATAGTGAACATTGATCCCAAAAGGGTTTACTCAAAGGTATGTATCATTTGGGGTTATATTTTTTTGTATTAATAATAATATAGTCGTTTCTTAAAAAAAAATAAATTTGCTTTCAAATAACTTACAAATGAAAAAAAAAGATAATTAAACTGAAAGCCCATTGAGTCAAAAAAAAAACCTGAAAGCCCATAAGTGAGATCCAATAAATTGTAGGCCCATGTTTCCAAGAAAATAAATCCAAATTTCAAAGTAATGACATGGAGTAAAAATAATTTATTTCATTTTACTTTTTTTTTACTCATTTTCTTTTACTTTATGATACACTTTAAATTTATTCTCATATAAAAAAAGTTAAAACAAGATAACAACCCGTATGGACTAAAAACTCTCTCTATAATTTTGTTTTTTTGAAAATTGTACAAAAAAAAATACTTCACAATCATTTATAACTTTTTTAACAAAATATTATATAAATCTTAAAGACCGAACCAAACATTTTCTCCTGCCATTTCACATGGTTTAGTTGGAATCTATACCCTTTATAATAATTTTCTTATAATTTGCTTAAATGATTCTTGTACTTTCTTGATATGTATATAAATAAAATAAATCCATTAAAAAAACAATAAAAATATAAAGTTATATTTCGAAAATGTTAAAAAAAAAAGGTGTCAGAGAAGAGAAGAGAAGAAGTAAAAAATGGACACATAAGTTTTTGCTCCCTATAATGAAGCCATCTCACTCTCACATGTCTTCACATGTCCACCAAACTCTTTGGAACTTATTACTTTTATTTTTATTTGTTATTTTATTATTTCAATTTTACTTATTATATATTTGCATAATGCATACATTCAGAGAATCAACACGTGTTTGAAATTCATTCACGTAGTAACACATTAAATATTATTTACAACAAAGAAAAAAAAGGAATCTTGGTCATGTGAACATACATTTTCTATAGATATTTTTATTTCATAAAAAATCAATTGTAATTTTTATATAAGATTGAGATTTCGAGAAAAGAAATATAAGATTGAGATTTCAAAAATATGAGTTTTCTACATATAATTTTAGATAGAACGCAAAACAAAAAAAAATATAAATATGTATATTTATATTGTTACTCAAACAAAATAATTCTACCCATATATATATATATATATATATATATATAT
>KE151495.1:133477-159801 GCA_000411095.1 Aethionema arabicum
CAATTTGCAAGTATTTTTATATTAAAATATATTTTTTATAATTTCGATTTAAAGGAAGATGGACATATTATTGTTAATTATATTGAAATAATTTATACAAGGAAGTCAAGCACGTCAAAATTGAATAAATTTACATTCAATTTCAAGAAGACTTATACTATTCTATTGTTTAACTTTTTTATATTTTCTCGAAGAGACTGAGTCTTTTAAAAAATTGACCTATTAACTATATATAGCTAAATATATATAAGTTATATATAAATAAAGTCTAAGAACTTAAACTTACGGCGACCAATAATTGGTCGGATGCTAGTATTATTGTGCGTCTAGGTTCTATACAAATTTATTCGACCAATAATTGGAGACCAAACTTTTTCTATATAAATAAAATATAAATTAATTAGAGAAAATAAAATAATAATAAAATTAAAATAATAGAGACTCCCTCTCACCTTTTTGGTTATTTTTTTTGTCTTCTTAACCCTTTTTTTTGGTGGATTCCAACTCTTCACTCTTAACGTTTTCTAAAAAATAAATTCAAAAAATTATTTAGATTTATATATTAATAGTTTAATTCAAAAGCATAACTCAATGAAAATAGATGTTAAGCTGCAAAAGTAAATTACATTTTAGAGTTTTTAATTAATTTTATAAGTTAGTTATAAACAAAATATTTTTTTTTTTCTGATAACAATATGAATAAAAATTTGGTTACAAGTTTTCTTGCGAGAAAAAAATACAGTTCTATCGATTAATTTAAATCATTTTATTTATAAGTTGTAGATCTATATTTTTTTTGTAAAAGGTTGTAGACCTATTTTAATTTAACATAGATTGTTTTCGTTATGAAATTATTCCTTCATAAAAAAAATGCATATATAGTTATTTTACTATTTATTTAATTATATTTATGGTTTTATCCTTGTCTATGTAACTACCAACTAGAATGTAAAAGAAATATTAAAATTCTTGGTCAAATGAATAGTAATATACATTATTGATCTTTTTATATAAATAAAAATATTAAAACCACAATATATACGGATACGGTAAATCCACATTATAAATCATTGTTCCAAAAATATAATATTTTTTACTCTAACCAATTATCTATAATCAGCTTTTAGATCCAAAAAATTAAATACTTTAATATAGGGTCATTAAAAAAATTGAAAAAAAAAGAGAACAAAAATCTAGTGATTTAATAATGTGATATAATTGGAAAATGTAAGAAATCTTCACAATATATAGGCCAATGATTTTGGAAAAATTTAAAATTAATTTTTAAGAACATAGGAGATATCCCTAGAAACTATAGGGTTGTTTAAAATATACACACACTTTATATAAATTAATAAACACTTAAATAATTAATAATTAAAAATAATTTTAATAAGCCACCAAATCTTACAATGATTTTCTTATAACATGTCGGAGAAATGGGTGAAGTGAATTTGGTGGTTTGTTCAAAAGTAGACAGCTAATTGGGAAGATCAAAGCCTAATTCTACACTAATTAAATCATAAATATCAATAATGATTAGTCTAATTATATTTTTAAGTTATTAACAAGTGGCTAATCTATCTCTCATATTCTAGTAATTAAGTCCAAGCCTAGTATTATAGGAAGTCAATCAAGTTGGTCATTACAATAAAGGAGTATTTATTTAATTTACCTAGCTGATTTTTTATAAAAAATATATATGTTTTTTAATAAAAAAAAGGAAAAATATAAATATTTTTTTAATAAAATTGTGATTTCTCAGTTGAAAAGTCCTGAGTTTGTTTCTGTTTTATGAGTCAAAGACACTGTTTTGACCACATGGGATCATGACCCAAACAATCCAAAATTTTATATAAATATATAATTTTAACAATAATATATTTAGAAATTGAATCAATATATACATTGTTATGTTTATTTTTATATAATTGGAAAATGTGATATAACATTATAATATTAACTATATTATTATTAAATAATTAGTGGGTGTCATTAATTGGTAACTTGGTCTACTATTTTTTCAAAATCTCAACCGTATTTAAGTTAGAAATTGGTTGACATGTTTTTATTTATAGTATATAGTTTGAAAAAAAAATACTTATAAAAATAGTAAATTAATTAGAGGAAATCTCGATATATACAATTGTTGAACATTGACTTTAAAAGATTCCTTTTTATTTTCGTGGGATTCCTAAGACTTGGAGAAATAATGTCACAAAAGATTCCATCTAGATATAATTGGCTGCACATAATAAGGAATTTAACATTTTAATAAATAAAGTAATTAAATTTTAATTAATTAATTAGCTTAGGGAAACAAAGATCCGATCATATATAGGTCGAGACTCTTTAACATTATCTTCCCATCCATGTTTTGATCCATAGTGTATATATTTTTCATTTATTTAGTTTTTTTATTAAATAAAAAAAGAGATTCCTTTGTTTGAGAAGAATCTTAACAAAACTAAGAAGTTTCTAAATAAACAGATCAAATAAAATGAAATAAATAAGAAATTAACCGAGCTAATTTTATCTAAGACTTAACAAAAAATAATTGACGCAAAATGTCTAATAAATTTTAATTCGATTACAAATGATTTTACATTTTTCTTTAATTAAAAAACACGTCACTGAACCACCGGAATGGAAAAAAAATGATATAAAATAATTTCAATAACAAAAAAAATATTCATATTTTATTGAAGCTATTTATTAAATATTTTTCAGGTAGAGTTTATATCTTGTATTACTATATATATAGTGATATACGAAAAAAAAATGTCATTTCAAATATGAAACAATATATTTAAATATTCACTACTAAATGAAAAAAAAATGAAAATTTGAAAAGTCATAATATAGTTAGATCTGATTTAAAAAAAAAAATCAAACCTAAAATAACCGATATAAACTTACATTCAATTGAAATATTATTTCATGAATTTAAACAACTGAACTTTACAAAAAAAAATCTTAAGTGTTAATTTCATATATGAAACTATAAGATTCTATATATTACTACAATAATCTTCACAAATGTTTCATTTTGAGAACACATGATTAAAAATATAGATAATGTCAATTATATATTTGTATGCACATATACATAATATATACTAAATATAGTACCAAACGATCAATATTTATAGAATAATTCCCTTGAGAATGGATCTACACTTTTTTTTAATAATAATTTTTTACATTAGCATTTCGTACAATTAAAAGCAAAAATAAAATAAACTAACATTAACATTAAATAAAAAGATTCTCTTGTACTTAAAGACTCTCATCATTAGGCTCCACATCTCAATTGTTTCCAATCCACTAAACGTTGCAAGAAATCCATAACCTATTAAATAATTACAATTAAATAAATTGTTAATCAATAATATAACACATATATATATATATTAAAAAAAATTAATTTATTTTATTACCTCATCAGGCTCTTGCAAAGNTACCTCATCAGGCTCTTGCAAAGAATAAGAAGCATTAGTCTCCTTTGGAAATTTAGATACAAGAATGCCAAGTCCTTGTCTTCTTTCTCTCAATATCTATTAAATTGTATTTAAATTAATTAATAACATATATTTAATACTAATATTCATATAAATTTCTTAGTAATTATAAAAAAAATTTTTTACCATAAATGCATCTTCATCGGTCCGATCGTCTCCGATATAAAGAGGAAAAACATCGGCACAATTAGCATACCCTGAAATTAAATAAATATTAATTTAAATTTCATATATGAATTCCAATTATAATCAATAATATATTGATAGTAATTAGTAATTAATAAATTTACCAAGTGACTCTAGTAAAAACTCTAGTGCTTTGCCTTTGTCCCACTTAATGATAGGTCGAATTTCCAACACCTGTAATTATTTTTAAAAAATTAATATATACATAAAAATTAAAAATGATAGTATTTTTATAAAAATTAAAATTTGATAATTACTTTTCTTCCTTGTGTAAGACGAAGCTTGGGGTAATCCTTCATTACTGATCGAACTTGATTAGCCAAATCACTCCAATTCTGTTAAATATTAGAAATTATTAATTTTATTATTTGGAAAATAAACATTACAAAAAACGAAATAATATTTAGTATTTTACATTTTCATCAACACGCCGAAAATGAACAGAGACACAAAATTTATTGTTTTCAACATTTGCTCCTTCAATTAATTTGGTTTTCTCCATTAATTTTGTATAAACCTGAATAATAAAAAAAATCAATATAAATATAAACAATATATCTTTAAAATATTTATATAAACTAAATATTGATCAAGAATGTGACCTCATTGATCATTGGTAGAAACTCAGTAGCTGGTTGGCAAAGAAGAGATTCACTATCCTGTAAGAAAATATAAAAATAAAAATTATAAATACATTTTTAAAATTTAAAAATGCAATAATTTTATATAAAAATATATTTTGCATATATTTATTCTTACTTCTTTATATTGAGAACCTTGCTCTGGTCCTTTAATGTCCATACCATGACTTCCAGCATAATATAACTCAGTGATTTTCACAAAATTATAAACCTAAAAAAACAATATCAAGATTAATTAAGTAAACTAATTAAATAAAAGAAATAATTATTACCACTTTTAATTATTAAAATGTACTTTTTCTCTGCATCTTCCACTAACAATGGCCGTTGGGAAACACTTTGCTAGTTTCCTCACTGTTCTTCTCATCTGAAATTAAAATATAAAATAAAAATATTATTCTCCATAAATTATATAAAAAAACTATGTAAATAAAAATGTGTTATGGTGCTTTTGCAATACAAAAATAAAATATTAAGGGAAATAAATAAACCTTATTAGACATGAAAGCTCGATCAGGATCATCAACAATGGGAGATAAAGTGCCATCATAATCCAAAAACATAACAATTTGTTTTCCTTGAGATATTTCAAGAATTTCTTCAAACATATCTAAAGCTGATGGATGTTCTGTCTGAAAGTATTTTAAAATAAATATTAATTTAATTTTAAAATAAAACAAAAAAGAGATTAATTAAATGATATAAAATATAAATTAAACATACAAGCCAAGAAGAAGATTGTTTGATTAAAGATTTGAGATGAGTTGGAGAAGAAGCTCTCATTGAATCAACCCAAGAATTGATTAATCCTCCATTCTTGATTATATTAAGATCTTGAAGAACTTTCTTCTTTCCACTTTCTTGCTCTTTTTCTCCAATGAATCTTACTAATTAAATTGGAAAACAAAACAAGAACATATCAAGAACTTGTGATATATTTATATTTATTTCATATATAAACTTTAGGTTATATATTAATTAATTTACCCATTGTTTTTTTTGTTGTCTTGAGAGTTTTGAAAGAGAAGAAGAAGAGATTGATGTTTGTGTTTGTGTGTAGAGAGAGACAGATGCTAAGGTTATGAGTATGGTCTGATTTTATAGTTGAAAATTATTGGAAAAAGCATTTAAAAAAGCAAAAAATTAAAAATAATAATTAGAAGTAGTTTAGTGGAGCATTTTTTAATTTTGTATGTATTTTTTCCCACCATTTTTATAAAACAAATATAATTTTTTTTGCGGTAAAAGTTTGTTATATTTTTTGTTTTCTATAGAAATTTGAAGTAAAAAAAATAGAGGCTTTTAATGGATTTTGGATGGGTATGTATTAATTATTGAATTAAATGTATCGTTTTATATTAAGAAATAATAAGAAAAATATAACAAGAAATAGTTCAAAGATGACTAGAGTTTTTTACTATTTTTTTTTATATATAATTCTAATTTCTTTTCTATATACAGATTAATGTTTGAATTCATTTCGATTTTGGACTTTAACACTTGAGTTGAAATTCAACTTTTCACAAAAGAAAAGTTTACAATTTATTAAACTGCGAAGAAAAAATGAATGGTATTTCAAATATTTGATTTTTTTTTAATGAATTTAGGGATCAAATTTTCTGTTCTTATGAAGATTTCTAAATTGAATTATAAAAATAGTTAGTTATATTTTTTTTTAAACATAAAATATTAAATTTAATTAAGATCGATGTTGTGTATATATGTGTAGGAACGCTGGAACCCATTTGAGTGTGGGTCCCACTTTTATGGTTAGTGGGTCCCACAGTAGCGACTTTCCCGCTCTCACCGTTCATTTAGTTAATTTTTAACGTTACAGGCGGCGTTCCCCAGCAACCGCCACGTGGTCCCCTTCTCGTTAACAGCATATGCTTTTCTTTATTTTTTTATTTTTATTATTGTTTTTTTATAAAAATACTAGTATTAAATTTAGTATTGTCTTTGTATTAAAATTGACAAATAAGTAAAATTTTAAAGCTCTGAACTCAATATTTATTTATTATTTTTAATACTGTTAATTTTTTTTAATAAAAATACTATTAAATTTAAATTTGAAATATTAATTGTATTTTCATTCAATTTTTCGTTTACATTATGACTGATTTTTATTTTATTTTTCCTTGTAGGTCCTAATCCATATATTTCATCAACAATTGGTAGTTATATAATCATGTATTAAATGATAGAGTGGAGATAGAATATACTTATAAGTATATCTAATTAACAAAGCACTTAAGAACCTTAATCAATGAAATTATATTTTATCTTTTAATTTTAATTAAAAAAAATTAAGCGGTAATTATTAATACCCGTTAACCATACGATCAAAGAATTTAATGCGTATAAAAATAGCTTTTTTAATTATTTAAAAGATCTCAAGATTTTCGTAGTCTTTTCAGATTTTAAAAATTTATAATAACATGCAAATATAAATTATAGTATATCGATTTAATATTAATATTATTGTAAGATTTTATGTTTAAATAATAATAATATCATGATGTAGTGTAGGCAAGGTTCAAAAGCAAAGTCCGAGCCGACATGTCACGTGTAAAGAATCGTGTTTCTCTTCACCGGACACGTGGCAAACTAATTGCCCTAATCACCATTAATCTCGTTTTATCAAGTCACTAATTACTTCTAATCCGATTATTAATTTACACTTTACGCAAATCTGAAGAAGATAATATCTTATCATAAATTATTCACAAAATCAAGTAGTTAATATTTGACTTTATAATTTAAAAAATGTACAATGATAACTTTAATAATGTGGAATTAATTTAGTTAAATCACAATAATATAATGTCTAAGAAAAAAAAAATGAAATTGTATTGAAAATATTTTATGAAAATACAGTGGAAATATAGAATATGCTTTTACGATCTTCGATTATCATTCAATAAGTTATCACTTTTTAGAAAAATGAAATGGAATATATAATATATGTTCTTTATATTATCGTACACATTAACTGTAGTCATTTTAATTATTCTTTGACCATCACATGACATTTTTGGATGTGACAAACTTTATTTTTAAACCATCCAAAATAAGTAAATTCAAGGATTATTTGTTTTTTCAAGACAAAAAAACTTTATAGGTAAAAGATGGAATAAATTCAAATAAATTACACTTTAATAAAAATATTCAAAATACCCGTATTTTTACAGTATTTTAAATTTAAGTTTTCAAAAAATTATAATCACAATTTACATCACCAAATCCAAAATTATTAATTTAAATTAAATAAAATATTAACGGTAACCGTTTCTCCATACTTTTGGGCCTATTGGTGGGTCCCATACTTACACAAGCAATAACTATGCCACGTGGACTAGTCTAAGTGTATTCCCCCCTTGAAGTGTAAAGCCACGTCATCATTTCTTTGACTGCTCATAAATTAATTTCTCCGTCATATATTATAAAATGTATATCATTAATGTAAATAAGAAAAATGATTTCAGAAGTTAACGTTATTATTTTACTTTAATTCATGATTTTATTTTGCGCAGAATATAAAAAAAAATCACCAATGATAAAAAAAAGCTTCCAAGAAAATCAATTAATCGAATTTATGAAATAAAATACACATGCGGTTTTACTAAATTTGAATCAAAATAAAAATATACAATGAATTTCAATTAAATAGTTTAGTTGTATTATTTTAATTTTATTCAAATTTAAAATAATTGTTTCTTAATGTACCTCAAATAATTTAGGTAAGATCATTGTATATAATATAGATTCTAATTCAATCATTTTTCATAAAGAAGAAAAAAAAGATGCAAACCTTTATTTTGGGAATATTACTCATATTATATATGGACGTCTATAAAAGAAAATTAAAGTGACGATTCTTTTTGTCAAAAAAATAATATATTTCACAAATTACATCAAGTTGTTCTCATTTTGTAATAATGTGTTTAATAAAATTAACCTTTAATTTTTATTTTTGTTCATACAGAAAAATAACTATCATAATATTTTATTTTTGTAGGCATATATATGTTAATGAAACTACAAAAAATATTTTAATTTATTACATGATTTGAAGAATATCATTGATTATATGCCACGACTTAAAAGTTGATATGTTAATAATATTAATTAATCATATTATCTTAATTAGGCACCCCGTCTAGAATTGTTCTTCGGTTTAAAGATAATATTTTTTAACGAGGTTTAAAGATAATCAAAGCAAGAGGTAATACGTAATGCAAATATTAATTATTTTTATTATTAATTTGCAAGAAAAAATAGTAGATAAGGGTGTATTTAAAAAGATCATAACAAGGCATGGATATAGTGTATCGATTGTCTTATGTGACACTTTATATAATCTCCTAAACTTAATAAAATTAGAAGCATATATTCAAATATTTTGTATAACATTATTTATCCAAATAGCTCATAATAAAAATGTATACAAAACAAATTCGTACTTCAAAAACTTCTGCATAATATTTTAATTATTATCAAAATCGATAATATATATATATATATATATATATAGTAGCAGAGCTAAAATTTTTATTTTTACGAGATCATAAAAATTTAATCTTAAAATAATTGTATAAAATTTATTAAAAAAATACATTAAAAAAAATCACTGCTAATATATATCTAAAAAATGCATTACGTTCACTCATATCTTGAAATCTTTGTATTACAATTTCATTTGTCAAAATTTCGTTTTTTATCTCAAATTTTTATTTGTTATTGTATTATAAAAAAAATTAATTTACGAAGATCAATTTTTTTTATGTGTCAAATATAAAATAAAACTAAAGTTAAAAATTTTATTTTCACATAATCAATTTTTTTTTTATCGTTTTAGGACTGGCCAACCTATAAGTCTTTTTAAGATTTATGATTGATAAACATCTATAAGTATTATTTAGAAATGTAGGGGATAATTTTGTAGAAAATAATAAAAAGAAAATTAAATATATAACATAATGAAGAAAAGAAATACATTGCAACTTTAAATCGTTAATCATATATATGAATGTGTTAGAAAAAGAGAATGTCATGTGTTACTCTTTATAATCTCGAAGAGTCATGAATATCTTCAAATGTGGGTGCATTCTCTTTATATCTTCATAGCCTTCAAACCTTTAATGGACCGACACCATTTTTTTTATATATAATTAAAAGCTATGAGATTGATATGATCTTGCCCTTTTTTTTAACTTACTTGAAATACATTTATTTAATATATTTATTTTGATCTTTTAAAATGGGTTTTCATGTAATTAAACATCGTGAGTTTTAAATCATGCATGTGATTCTCAGAGTATATTATATGTAATATAACATATAATAATTGTTTTTGTTACATTATTAAAATTAAACTGAAATATTAAATTGTTTTAAATTGCATCTTCTTAAACTCTCTTATGTTTATATACGTTTAATTATATTAAATGTTTTAGGATTTTACCCTACTTCTATTTTTTTTCATTTTTTATTGTATATCTAGTTTTATATAAAATATAATCTAATATTTTGAATAATATTTTATCATTCGATTTTAAGGAGATAAAAAATAAGACATCATTTTGAATATACGTTATGTCAAAAAAATTTTAAAAAAACTATGAATTTGATAACTAAATATATACATTTGAAAATTCATACAATGAATGTTTTTTATATATAACTTACAAAACTATGACAAGTAGAAAATTAAGGATTAAAAGTCAAAACTTTTATAATGAGATTAAAAGTTGAGAACTTTAATAAGACTTAGTAGTTATAAAACTAGTTGGATGAATAGATAATGACATCTTTATTTTTTTTATTTTTTTTTTAACTCGAGATAATGACATTTTTATCAAATAATAAAATAGATAATGACATTTATAAAAATAAATAGAATTGATGATTGTAAGCTTTGCGTTGGAATTTTTCACTTTCGACGTGTTTTGCAATAAATACTTTAAACTATCTCATTTTTTTTTCTTTTTTATATATAATTTCAAAATAAAAACTAATCTTTATCAAATTTTTGACACATAAAGTTTGATTTATCTTTCTTTATTCGACCATTATGCACATGCCCTTCTCTATCACACATCAGTATATACAGGTATGTTAATATATACATATTATGTAAAGTTTGACGTGTCAAATATATATATACACACACATCTTCTTTTATCAAATTTAATATATTTTCCTATAATTTGTTAAGTTTGACGTGTCACGTGCGTGTGTATATATTATGTGATATTACCATTGTTTTTAGAAATCGACATGATTTTATTTATTATTTATTTTGTCACGATAATGTATTTTATTACCGAATATATTATAAATTTAATGAGCTAAAATTTCTTAAAAATAAAATCGATACGAATATATAAGTTTGCCATCTAGTATTTAGTTAAATAGTCCTATTTTATGAAAATACAGGTTTCGAATTATATATACAACAATGATAATCATTATAGTGATTGTAAGATAATAAATAAATTATAGTGATCGTGACATAATAAATAAATTATAAAAAATATAGTAAACATTTAAATCGTTTATTAATTATTTATAAAATAAAAATAAAATAATAATTGCCAAATAGATTATATTATATACTATTTGGCAACCCAATAATTGAAGTATTATTAACATTCATATAATACATACTATATAATATTTATTGACAACTTACGATTAATTGTTAGCCACATTTATTGGGCTTTTGGGCTTTTGGGTTTTTGGGTTTTTGGGCTTACTAATTTTTTCTGCTTAGTCCAAATTTGGGCCGGTGAGTTATCAAATCAAATCCGGTCTGAGTGCTAACCCAATTAATTCAAAACTTAGTTGGTCCCCCTAATCTACAATAACTTGTAAGTTGTAAGCATGTAAACAATTACTAAGAATTTGTAATTTAGATTTATGATAGATTTTTAGATGTTAAATTTATTCCTTTATATTAATTATTTTTTTAATTAATAAATGTAGCATACTTTATTAAGATTATTCATCTTAATCTAGTAAAAAAATATACTTTTATATTTGATTCCAAAAACCTAAGCAAAATTCCAAGAAAAGATAGATCAAAGTATATACCAAAATAAAACTAATATTATACATACATATATATATATACATATACAGATATATATACAGTTAAACCTCTATAAATTAATAACGTTGGGACTAGAAAAATTTATTAATTTAGAGAGATATTAATTTATCGATAAATTAATAATTATTAATTTATGAAATTAATTCATAAAATATTCATTTTACAAAAAATAATATATCTGAAAATTATATTGATCTCTTTAAAATTATATTACACCATCATATAAATATTCAATTTATTATATATAATATTAAATTTCCATTTTTGGTTATAATTTCCTTATTTTTACGTTTTTGTCTTGTATGATAATTTGTATTAATTGTTATTTGATAATAGAGTAACAAATAATATTAAANACTATATATATATATCAGAATATAAAAAGAATCTAAAAATTTGATTTTATCAATAACTCCATAAATACCAACTTCGGTTTTATTTGGAAGTATGAACACTGTATTTATGTTCTGAAAGCAAAGAATCAGAATATGAGATAAGGCGACTTTGAGTTATATACATATTTTTATTTAATATTTACGAAAATAGATTTTAATTCGATTTTTTTTTAAATAAAGATTTAATCTTTACCACAATTTTTTTTTGTTATTTTAAGATTCTTTTACCTTAAAGCATATAACTTTGTGGCTTCACTGCTCCCATTTGTCAATTAAAGGACCACTCCCTATCTTCCACAATAGACACAAATACAAAATAAAACATTCAAAATAATATTTGAAATATATTATTTAATTTTTATTATTCCCGTAACATTTTGCTTTTATTGAACTCCCCTATTCTAAGTTTAAAATTAACAATTAGGTTATTTTTTTCACTTATATATGTAATTTATTGGCGCTTATTATACCCTTTTTCTATAGACAAAAATCATCTCATAGAATAATACAAAATATATTGATTATTATTATTAACATTATAATTATTATTATTTAATAATATATATATATATACACACTTATAGATGTTCTACATAAATTAAGTAAGCTATTACGGGAAAAAAATTAAGTAAACTATTTGGATGTGGTATTTAAAACATATAAAATGTTCTAATGTTGTAAGATAATATATAAACTAATTTGATGCATACTTTGTAAATTTAAAATCAACTTTTTAGATAAACTTAGTATTGATTGAAGTTTTATTGTCTAGCTTGAGATAATAAATTATATAATTACTAGTTTTTTTAATATTCATAACATAAAATAACAACAAAATAGCGACACAAAAAGAACAAAACACTAAAATAGAAAAAAGAAAATTTAATAATTTACATTCTTCATTAGAAATTAAAAAGATGAACAATACTATTACATAGAAATCTCCTCTAATTGGTCAAAAGACAAAGTTTTTTTTAATTAAAAAAGAAAAAAAAAAACTTAAACCAGTCCAATGACCAAAACACATAAGAGAAAGATTTCAATACAACAAATTCCTCTTTGCAACCATTAAAAAAAACTTAAATTGCAAAGAGAAATTTAAACCCCAAATTATAAAAAAAAGCATAATTTTTTTTTCAAGATTCAGATAATTTACTAATTGCATCCCAATCAATCTCCAAAGACGGACACTTTTCAAGCCCTAAACCCCCAATTTCATCAAACCCAGAATCAAAACAATCCAAAAACATTGATTCTGGTGAAGAATCACAACCTCCTTCATCAAATCTCCCAAATCCATACTCTGTTTTCTCATAAACTTCTTCACTTTCTCGATACTCTGTTTTTGGTTTAATCAAAACCTCTGTTTTTTCACAATCCTCTGTTTTTCTCAAACTTTGAACAATCGCTTGAAGTTTAGCATTAACAGATGAATGAAGAGGCTTAACTGAATCAATTCCTTGTTTAATTTGTGGGAAATTAAGTCTTGCAAAATCTCCTCTAAGTTTATAAGCTGCTTGATCATAAGCCATGGCTGCTTCTTCTGCTGAATCAAAAGTTCCAAGCCAAAGACGAGTTCTATTCTTTGGTAAACGAATCTCAGCCACCCATTTTCCCCAATGTCTTTGTCTTACTCCTCTGTATAGTTTTTGTGTTGATAAAGTTTTCATTGGAATTGGTTTAGGAGAAAGATTGGTTTGTAATTGTTTCCGGTTAAGCTGGTTTTGGATTTGATTGATTTGGTTAGGTGTGAGTTGGTTTAAACCAAGAGGTGTGGTTTGATTGAAATTGAAGATTGTGTTTGAAGAAGAAGGAGAAGAAGAAGAAGAAGTTTTGATAAAAGGCTTAAGTGCTTTCATAAGCTCTTCTTTGAAAGGATCTGAGAGCTCTGTATTGAACATATCAATGGCTGCCATGGAGAAAAAGGAGAGGTTTTTGAGATACTTAACTGGGAATTAGATTGAGATAAGGAACAAGAGAAGGATTTAAAATATACCCTCTTCGTTTTTTGATGAAATCGAAATCAAAATCTAGGGGAAAATGGGTGAAATTGATCGGAATAGAAGGTTTGGGGTTTTAGTGAGAAGTTTAGGTTTTTTTGGGGCTATTTTGTAATATTTTGGTCGCTTGTGTTTCGCTGGCTTACGATCGAAGTTCGTTTATATATATATAACCTGACATGCTAACTAAAGCCGCCCATTGGAATTTTTTTTATTGATTTATTATTTAATAATTATATATTTTGATTTTTCCTATTTGATTTGTCATATTTTTTTTTATTTAGATGCTTTATGTATTAAAAAAAATCTTTTGATTCAATAAGGAAAACGACGTTCCCGTATACTTTGGATTTAAACCATAAATTGTATTGTGAGATTGAAATACGATATTCCACAAATAAAAAAAACATAAAAATAAATTTATTTTATTTTATTTTTTGAATAACAAATTCATTCCATCTCATATTTCTCCTTACTAAAAAATCAAATTTGTAATTTATACCATGAAAAATATTAGTTTCTTTTTATATATCGAAAAGAAATACAATATACATATATATATATATATATATAAAAATTTAGTCTTTGTAGCTTCTTTTGACTCTACTCGTGCGAATTTTTATTTTAAAAATTAACCTAAAATGAGAGAATTTCTTCAACAATAATACACAAAATATCTTAAAGAGCCAAAAGTGGTATAATTTGATTCTATGGCTAGTTGAAAGGCCAATTTGCCTTCTTACCATTTTTTATTTCTTAGTATATTATTTTATTTTTTAATTTTTGTTACATCAAATCAAATTAAATTTCTCCATAGTTTTGGTGTTTATATACAAATTAAAAATAATAGTTATATATATATATATTTATATATATTAATTTTAGTTATTACTATGTACTTTTTATGTATGCATATGCTACAATCATATAGTTGAAATTTAAGTTTAAAATTTAGATTGAAATTTCAAATTTATTTTTTTGAAAAGGAAAGATTAATATTTTATTTGTGTGAGTTCCAGAATTAAAAAAAGCAATAATATAAAAGATTTATATATATATATATTGTATATGTAGTCATATATCATCCATGCAAACAAAAGAGAACAAATTGGGTCAATATTAACCATGAAAACATTGGGGTGGTCACTAAATAAGGTCAAAGCTTCAAATTCAAAATAGTTTACTAAGGAATATGTAAATTCAATAAAACTTAGGGGTTAGTTTGCAATAAAATAAAAAATAGTTAAGAGGTGAGAACTTAGAGAATATTAAAGTTTACGTCACAAAGAAGCCAAGGGATCTTCTTCACCTTTCGTTAAGTTCCTTTTGACGAATATTTATTAATTTTTTTAAAATATAATATGATGTAAAATTAATTTCTTTTATATATATATATATATTTTTAATGTGATTACAATCAATCAATTTGGAAAGTTAATATATTAAACGAGAAGCTTTATA
This sequence comes from Aethionema arabicum, assembly GCA_000411095.1. Lineage (NCBI taxonomy): Eukaryota > Viridiplantae > Streptophyta > Magnoliopsida > Brassicales > Brassicaceae > Aethionema > Aethionema arabicum. The sequence continues at coordinate 148,796 of KE151495.1, forward strand.
CCTATGAAAGTTTATTTCAAACGAGAAGATCATTATTTTTCCAACAAAATAATTCTTATATATTTATTAATTAATAAATAAAATTAAACTTCGTATTTTTATTATTAATGGTGTAAAAATTTAAATAGACTAAATAAATACTCTATTTTCTAACAATTTATGAGTTAATTACTAATTTACTATAGTATAAAACAATACCAAAATTATTTAAAATATAATTGAAAAAGAAAGTGGGGCCTATTTAAGACGGGAAAGGAGATAAAAAACGGGACCCACAAAGGCGTGTTCACACGTAGGATCCTACGTGGAATTCACTAACTATATATACTTTTGATCTCATCGGTGAATCTTTTGATTAGATAATTAAACCTAAAGTTATTTAGATAAACTCTATTAAGTGTAAATAAATTATACCATCTAATTTGGGGGAATTGTAAAAATGCCATCATTCAAACATTTTTTGCAAAAATGGCCTAACATTATACTCAACATTATAAGTGGTATACTCTCACACTTTATGAAAAATTTAGAAAAATGTATTCAATTAGGGTATTTTGCATAATTGATTTTTAGAAAATTTCTTCATTCAAGCATTTTTTGCAAATATATCATAACAATAGACTCAAGGGTATAATTGGTAAACCATACAAAAAGGGCACATTTGCCAAAAATGCTTGAATTAGGACATTTTAGGTAATTCCTCATTTAATTTCGTTAAATTATATTTTGTTATAGATTGCGTTTAATCAACGTAAGAATTTTACTATTTCATGCAATTTCAATCAAAGAATATTAATCTTCAATTTTTTTTTCCAAACTGCCAAATTTACACTTTTTTCTTTATTTATTGTAATCATTTTTTTGATATATCTAAAAATATTTAGTTTTCTGAAATTAAAACTCACACAAATTAGAAGAACCAGCTTATATATTGTTTACAAGTGTTTTCTTATTATATATTCTAAATATTATGATTTTCATATTCCTAAAATTTATAACATATAACACTGATCCTCGATTATAAAATATTTAAAGTTTTGAAATAAAAATTGACTCAAATGTCCTTAAAATATTAGGAGAATTAGTTATATGCACTTTGGAATAGGTATTTTAGGTATATACACATTTGTAGTTTATTTTTTTGTTTTATACATTCGCTTATAACATCGTATAACATCTTATAACATCTTATATTTGTAAATAACAAATGTAATATCTCATAAATTTTGTCATAATAAATTATATGATACCTTATAACATCTTATAACACGATTGGGTGTATAAAACAAAAATAAGGTGTGTGAAAGTATAATTCACACAAATTCTCTAAAATATTTACAATTTTCATTGTTATCTGAGATTTATGTAGTAATTAACACGAAGCCACACCAAGTAGCTTTTTATTGTTTAAACAATTCAAAACTATTTAAAAAGTTATATTATAGAGTGTTTATATCTAGCTTTACCAACTAACACATATATAAATATTTAGTATATTTTTTGGATAAAAAAATTATTACGAATTTATACACACACAAGACCTAATTTTTTGTTGACATTAATTAATTAAATCGATATGTCAACCAAATAAGTGGAATTATTTTTTAAAAATTATGAAATAAGATCATGGAAATTTAGTGGCCACTATTATTACACGATTTCGCAATGATAAATTATAAATATAAAAAATTTAATATATAATTATAAATCTACTAACAAACTGGCTGACTTTTGAAAATGTCAACTCTTCCACCATAATTGGAGATTGAGAGATTATCTCAAAATAAAAGCTATAAACATTCCCTGACCGGGACCCAAATATTGTGACACTTTATTTATTTATTTAAAACGTGTATTTTGTATCAAATTTAATTATATAGTTTTATAGTGATTAATTAGATGGAAACCGGTGTATCATTATAACATTTTTGAAATTTTATGTTAAACCTTTATAATTAAAAAATATTAACCGAATGAATGTAGCACTCAAGACAATAATCAAATTCTCTCTGATTATTGGTAACTAATTTTATAATAAAATAAATTATATCTTTTTGTTTCTATGTCAAAATTTAATGAAATGATTAATATGTTAGAAAAGTACTTAAAATTAAAACATTATGTTATATTTAAGATTAATTCATATACACAATTTTTTTTTATAAACTATACATGCCATAGAAAATCAAATAATTAGAGAAAAAAAAACATAATATAATATATTTTCGTACGCCGATTAGCAAAATGACACGTGTGATTACTCATAATTACAATAATACCCTTTTCACTATTCAACACTTAGAACTATTACTATAAGCAACTCTAGCTGCTTCACTTTTAACCTTAACATCTTCATACATCTTCAAAGAAGCTTCTGAAAACTTCTTCAATCTTTCTAGAAGTTTCCTTAAACTCGAATGCAAACTCGTCGAACTCGATCCCGACACCAATCTACTCTTTTCCGTGCTCGAATCCTCTTCATTTTCATCCATCAACATCTTCATATCCAATGAAAACTCTTTGATTGAGTTGCTTACTTCATCAGACTTCAACGACTTAACCCCGGCTAACCAATCCCGGCAAATGACGAAAATCGGAGGCGCTAGTACCCGTCGTGGGGACCACGGTCTTCGATTACGAGTTAACCGTTCTTGAGGATGTAAAACACAATGGTTAAGCCATCCATTAAGAGCATTTACATAAGATATCATACACTTAACCAAATTAGCAAAACTTAAACCAAAACACTCTGTTTCCTCCAAAAGTTCCAACAGAATTCGAGCTTTAATCGTCGTTTCAGACACTGTTTTGGACAGATTTCGACAATGATAAGCTAAAGATATCGTTATATACTGCGAATGATGACATTCGAGCATCGATTTCCACATTCTAATCAACCTAAAAACACATAAAAAAAACCAAGAAAGATATCAGTTCTTGAATCTTGTTTTAAGTAGCTAACTTATGAGTTTTATGTTAACATACCCTTGAAGAAATTCAAAAAGCTGAGGCTGCAATTCATCATCTCGAATTCTTTCGATACGTTTAGATATCGAATCAACGGATTGAATCGAAACTTTGATTCTTGAATGAAGATCTTTAACAATTGCTCTTGTTTTATCCATTGATTTTGTACTATGATCTTTAGCAAATTGTGTTCTAAGTTGTTCACATTTTTTGTCATATTGTTTCCTTAAGATCTCACTTCCTTTAACTTCATCAAAAAGTTTTCTTTCCCAAGCATATAATCTATCTAGTGATGATGAATGACTTCCTGAAATCATACTAAATTCTTCGATGAAATCGAAATCGCTTCTTGTTTCATCACTTTCTTGATTCATTTGATGATTTCTTGATGATGTTCGTTTCCATACAATCACTTTACTCACTGATAAGTTCTTTCCTCTGCAACATATTCCTTTTAAAGCTTCAAGAAACGCCATTGATGAAGCTCCCTTTCCTGCAAATCAAATTACACATTCAAGAAAACATTCAAGAACCTTCAAGAATCATTCAAGAAAACATTCAAGAACCGTTCAAGATCATTCAAGAAAACATTCAAGAGCCCTCAAGATCATTCAAGAAAACATTCAAGAACCTTGAAGAGCATTCAAGAAAACATTCAAGAACATTCAAGAACATTCAAGAACCTTCAAGAACATTCAAGAAAACATTCAAGAACATTCAAGAGCCTTCAAGAACAGTCAAGAACATTTAAGAACACTCAACATTCAAGAAAATATCCAAGACCAATCAAGAACATTCAAGAAAAGATTTAAGAACATTCAATTAGAGATCAAGAACTGTTTGGAATGTAAGTAAAACCTGTAAGATCTTGAATTCGAACTCTGATTTTGTTAGCTTCAAGCATTCTTGAAACTTCTTTACCAGATTCAGAAGCTTTAAAGAATCTATGTTCAATATCTTTAATACTCGAAACAAAATCTTTAGCTCTATGAGTAATAAACTCTGATGGATCTTCTCTTTCAATTTCATCTTCATTTTCAACAACTAAACTCTGTTTCTTCTTTGATTCTGTTAACGCCATTGTTGTATCCTCTAAGCTTTTCTTATCAATCTCGGATGCTTCTTTAACCCCAACAAAGCTAAAATCATCAAAATAATCCCAAGAAGATGTCAATAACCGGCTGGTACGAACCGGCATTGTTTCCTCATCTTCAGCTGATTCAGCAAATTCATCATCACAATCACTTAAAGGATTGATTGTAAATGTTACTGATGAATTAGTCATTGCTGATTTCGTGTAACTTAGCTTTAAAGTTGATGATTTGGGATTAGGGTTTAAATTAGGGTTTGAATTGGGGATCAAAGGGGAATTGGGATTAGGACTTAAGTTAGGGTTTGAATTGGGAATTAGAGGGAAATTAGGGTTTAAATTAGGGTTTGAAATGTGAGAAAGAGGGGAATCTCGAGGAGAAGGTAAAGAAGAAGTGTGAGAAGGAGATTGTTCAAGCTCTGTTAATGGCGGAGAAGATTCTGATTCAGATTCTGATTCTACGTAATGACGGAGACAAATTCCGATGTTACGAAGAGAACGGAGATAAGAGACATGAGCAGCAGCTAAAGCACATCTAGAATCCATGGCTTCTTTAACAAATCTCTTCCTTTCTTTACATAAACTTAAAGGTTCATTTTTTGTCGTTGATTTGGAGTTTGAACATCCGATTTTCTCCAAAATCGAACGACCCATTTCATCAAATTTTAGGGTTTATTGTGTTAGAGAAGCAATGAGAGAAAAAGACAGAACTTGGAGAAGGAATATGAAGAAAAGGACAGGTTTTTAGTAAGGTACTTTAATGGCGAATGCAGAGTAGCTTTCAAATAGAGAAGTGGGCACAAGAAATAAGTAGTTGGGTAATTACTTCTGAAATAGCCATTGAAGAGGGGACATGAAAAAAGTGAGCTTTGAGCAGAGAAATGAGGAGAGAGAAGTGAGAGAGAGAGTAAAGGAGAGATTTTTGTCTTTGTTTGCATAGATTTATGAGAAAAAAGATTGGAAAATTTGAAAATTATTAAAGAAAAGTGCAGAGATTTGAGTTCATATTCAATACACAGATCATTAACTTCAAAAGCTGAGCTATGAAAATTTAATAAAGGAAAAAGTAGTGTGACGAGAAAATCCAAGTTAATATTATTAAATCTATTTATGGATTTTTTTATTTATATATAATTAATTATTCAAAGAAAATAGATATAATAAATGCGAAAGCTACGTAGTTTGATAATTTCAAATTTTTATTTTTTGCATTTATGAACTTTGAGAATTGGATTATGAACTGAAAATAAGGAGAGGTTATAACTAATATTGGTTTAATCCGGTTTATTAGCATTTAATTAAATAGAATTTCATAAGTAATTAAATTAGTGAGTTTTCAAAAGATTTAAATACAATATTTTTTTTTGCTTCGATTTTTTTAATACTCGTTTTTTTTTTAAATATGGAGAATAGTGTAATTTAAGAGTTCTCTAACGGCTCCTTGAAACATGGGATTTCATAAGGTCTTGTCACATTTTTATTTTCGTTTTCGGTCAACACTGAAATAATATTATTATAAAATGTACATATATCAAGAACATTAATGTATCAAAAAACAATATATTTACCATTTTATTTTTTAGTATAAAGTGAAGAAATTGGTTTCATTTGACTGTAAAAATATCTATGCCAATGTGTCAAGACGACAATAAAGTATGGAGGTTAATATTTTTTAATAAGGTATGGACTATATAATATAAAGTTATATATATTATCTTAATGCTATGGTTTGATCAAATATGTGAATAATAAAACATAACGAATGTAAAGGATGACATAGATACATTTCCAGCATCTGAGTTAAAAAAAAAAAAAAAAACATTTCCAGCATATTGTACATAAATATATATATTATTAAAANAATATATATATTATTAAAAAAATTATAATTTATCTAAAACTTTTCTAATATCACCACAGAAGATATATAATTTAAATAAAACTTTATAATTAAATTATTTTTATAATTTGTTCATTCTCTTTGGGCTTAGTTAAATGGGTCAAATAATTAATTTGAGTCGCTAATGTGGCCGATAGTTTAAAAAAATAAGAGCATGTGTAAATTAGAAAAAATGGCCCATGCAGGTTTCTAACCAACTGAGCTAATGGGCCGATTGGGCTTACGAAACATATTAATTATTTTGTACTTGTTACTCTGTAAGGATAAATAAATAAATAATTTGACTATGAATCTCGATCCAAATATATTCTCATTTAAGTGTATTTATTTTGTAGAATATGTAATTTATATATTTTTAGTATTGCAAGTATCAAGCTACTAGTGAATAAATGTGTTTTTTTAACTAAATTCATATAAAAATATGAGAAATTGGCTGTTTTACACTTTTAAAAAAGCTTTTTTTAGTTTTTTAGACCCATAGATATTTGGATTAAGGGAAAGATTAAATTACCCTTCCACACATCTAGATATCTTTTTAGTTGACCTAATGGGTTTAGGATTTCAGGTTTAGGGTTTAGGTTTTAGGGTTTAGGTTTTAGGGTTTCAGGTTTAGGGTTTAGGGTTTTGGGTTTAGGGTTTAGGGTTTAGGGTTTAAGGTTTAGGTTTCGGGTTTAGGATTTAAGGTTTAGGGTTTAGGGTTTAGAGTTTAGGGTTTCGGGTTTAGGGTTCCGGGTTTAGGGTAAATAAATTACAGAGGCACTATCGTCATTGTTAATTATGTGGTGTCTATAAAACTAAAATTGGATTTCAAATGTCTATAATACTCAAAAGGTATATGAAATGTTTATTTTGCTAAATTTCTCTAAAAATATATCCGATAAGTGATATTACAATTGAACTACGATGATGTCAATATTATATATCATCGTATACTTTTAAAAAATCTTTGTTTATCAATATAAGTTTTATAATATTTATATTTTCCAACGGAAATCTTATAAAAATGACATTAATATTTGTTAGTTTTTTAACTCTAACGTTTGTTAATTTAAACACACACACACACTAGTTAGCGATATATGTATGTGTATATATATATTAAAAAAATGATCAAATATTATTTGTAATTTAAAACATAACAATATATTTATTCAAGGATGAAAAAAATAATATTTATTTTTGCTTTCATTTGATTATTTAAATCGCACACACAAAACACAAACACTAATTAAAAAACCAATAAAGTCTATAATCATATGCTATATACAATTTTGATATATAATCACAAAACCCAATGAATATAAATGAATAAAAAAAAAGATGAAACTGATTGAGTGCGTGACACACGATTTGATGTAATTTTAATTGGTCGCATGAGTCACTTATCTTAAGCTTTTCAATTTATTTCTTAAATAAGTAACTATGTTATTACTTTAAATAAATTAATCACCTTTTGTTGTTTGTGTTTATTGGTAGTTTGGTGCCAATTATTCATATTTCATAGGCCCGATGTCCCACTAATCTCAATTATTGTCTCAAATTAAACCAACTATATAATCTATTGGACCTACAAATTTATATATATTATTTATTATATATCTTTCATCTATTTATGCTAAAATATTTGATTGATCTTGCTATTTGCTGTTAACTATCTATTAGCATACCCTAATTTTGCTAATTCAAAGGTCTTTATATACCATAAATTGCATTAATATAATATAATTATACATATATCTATATATATATATAATTGTATAAATTACAGAACAATGGAATGATTTTACGACAATAAATGTTTTGTCAATCTTTATTTTGTATTTTAAGTTAATTCATTTATATAAGTCATCAATCATCAATAAATAAAACATTCAGTAAACTATATTTTTTGTTTTTTGTAATTATAGTTTTTTTTGTAAGATTTTGCGAATACAAGTTTTAATAATAAAACTATATGTTTCGTATGTTAAAATTATGTTTTCAGCATTATAAATAAAGAAAATATGACTGTCAAATCCAAATCTTTGGGATAAAAAAATTTGGTAATGTAGATTGAGTAGATCAATAATGCTATATAAATTTATTTTTTATTATTTGTTACTTCAATTCACAAGGAACATATAAATATATACTCTAATTAATCAATTATAATTATTTTATAATATAAGTATGTTAGAGTGTTACGTTGTCATGATGCCACTTGATTCTTTGCATTTTATTTATTAGAGACTAATCCATAAAATAAAATTATATATAGCTAGGATTCAATGGATCCATCAAGTAGGGAATATATATACACCCATATATATATTTATATATATAATTCCATTTATAGAAAAAAAACTAATTAATTAATGATGCTATTTTTAAAATAATAGTGGCGATAATAGTAGTGGACACTTAATTTTACATAAGTATATGTAAATTAATTTGGTAATAGAAGTAATCTTATAAGTTCTTGACTTTTAGTTTATGTATGTCCCTTAAATATCAACTCAATTTTATTCATCTTCATTATAATGTCGACATTATCATTTTACGACAAAAATAAAATAATTCTATTCCAAATAAATGTAATTATTATAAATTCATCATAAATAGTTATCAGAAAACACTTTTCTAATTCATTATAATTTCAAAATACTCAATATTCGTGGTATGACAAATAAGTTATTGCACTCCAACTAATACAAATTATTAAATATTCAATATTATAGTATACAAATAAATTTATACAATTTTTTTTATTGGATCTATCCGCTAATTATATAATACAACATTATTTGATCCGATATAAAATACTTTTAGGATAATTTAATTTTAAAATAGGTTCTATACATATATGTGCCCACAACATTAAATAACGCAATATATATATATATTTGGAAATAAATGATTATTTTAATTTCTTTCAATTAGGGATGTTTGGTGTATACAGACCAAATATCTGAAATTATTGGCCTACCAATAAAGACCCTGAGGAATAAAATAAATAAAGCTTTAACTATAAATTATTTTTAATTTTTAAATATAAAAATAAATACGTAGGCATTATTAATATATAATAATCATGTACACTATGATTGCATTTATATATAAAGACAGTAGCATTGTAACACACAAATCCCCTCCACAACTCTTAAACACAATCTAATTACAAACAAACAAATTTAGTTATTTAAATTCTTGTTTATAAAAAAAAAGAATTAAAAAAATGTTGATCGGAAATAGGCAAAGGCCACAAATGCAAAGAGCAACAAGCATGACGAGACTTACCGTCGGAGGAGGTGGTTCCGGTCAAGAGACGGCAGCGGTTTCGCCGGGAAACCACCGGAGAAATTTTGTGGATTTTACAAATTGTGGATTTTGCAAACACCGTTTGGCTCCTGGTCGTGATATTTACATGTACAAGTATGTTTAATTATATATTTTGTTTATTAAACTATACTTTTATTTCATAAGTTTTTTTATCATTAAGTAAATATAAATTAACCTTTGATTAATCACTAATTTATTTGCATTTCTTATGATTTCAAAATATGAAAGCTAAATGTAGAAAAAAGAAATTGAATTTAAATTCATTGACATGTTTTTATCAACCGACTTCTATATTAAGTTATTGAATTACATGTTAAAACTTTAATGTAAATTGTGATTTAATTAACTAGTTTAAATTTTTGAGTGAGTAAAAACATTAAATAATTAAAATAACATGTATCATGTAATTTTTATAGAGGGGATGCAGCGTTTTGCAGCGTAGAGTGTAGAGAACAACAAATGAAATACGATGAAGATGAAACTCAAAACGGCAGTGTATCGTCTACGTCAAACTAAATATATATATATATATATATAGTGTGGTTTAATTAGCTATTTAGTATTAATGTTTATGTATGTTTTAATTTTGGATAATGTTTTTATATTAGTTAGTAATTAATGAGTACTATATATAATTTTGTAAAAATTAATTTCTCAAAAAAAAAGCAATATAAGGTCATATCTCGCCTACATATGATTTTTTTAGAAAAATAACATTGTGGGAGTTTAATATAAGAATTTGAGGAATTACCTAAAATGCCCAAATTCAAAATTTTTTGCAAATGTACCATTTTTGTAGGGTTTACCAATTATACCCTAAGGTCTATTGTTATGATATTTTTGCAAAAAATGCTTGAATGAAGAAATTTTTTAAAAATCAATTATGCAAAATGCCCTAATTGAATATATTTTTCCAAATTTTTCATAAAGTGTGAGGGTATACCACTTATAATGTTGGGTATAGTGTTAAGGCATTTTTGCAAAAAATGTATGATTAGGGTATTTTTGCAAAAAAGGCTTGAATGAGGGTATTTTTGCAAAAAAGGCTTGAATGAGAGTATTTTTGCAAATCCCCTAAGAATTTCGATGAATTATAATTTACTAAAATAGCATAATTTTATTGAGCAAGTGAAGGTTGAAGTAAGCGCACCGAATTTTAATATTAAAATACTTTTTATTTTTTATGAGTTTTGATAATGTATTAGAAATATATTAGATCCGTATGAAACTCACGGTAATATATATATATATATATATATTGATGTATGTTTTGAATATTATATTTGTTTTTGTTAGAATTTCTTTTTTTTGGGGGAAAAATTAGAAAATGTTTTCATATGTATTAATAATCGTTTAGTTATATATACGCAGTGTTTGAGAAAAAAAATTGATTTAATTAAAATGGGATTAATGTCTAATGACGTTGAAAAAGTTTCATAAATTAATGGAAAGCTACGTCGCACTCTTAGTGATGAATGATGATAATAACCTTTTTACTAATTTATGATTTCTATTAAATAATTTTAATTTATGGACCATAAAACTATCATATATTGAGTGTCACTTTTCAAAATTATTATGATTTTATTTATACCTTTTTATTGAATAAAAGTCAAATGATTATACAGATAAAAAAAGGTAGTAGAAATTAACTGAATGATTTTTTTCTTATAAGAAATATTATAATTACAATATATTATTTAATATTTTTTATATAATATATATATATAT
>KE151495.1:173836-202296 GCA_000411095.1 Aethionema arabicum
ATCTTAACCATTGATTCTAGTGGTTACTAAACGAAAAGGTGTTATCAACCACTTGCATTTTTTCAATTTTAATCTAGACCATTAGATTTAAGAAAATTAATCTTAACCATTGATTATAAGTGGTTATTGCACGAAAAGGTGTTATCAACCACTTGTATCTTTTCAGTTTTAATCTAGATCATTAGATTTAAGTAAATTAATCTTAACCATTGATTCTAGTGGTTACTAAACGAAAATGCGTGTACATGTGTTATCAATGACATTCATACCAATTTAATCTCAACCATTGATATAGATTGATGACATCATCAATAGTTTTGAAAACCAATCACAACCGTTGGATTAAAAATGATGACATCATCAGTCCCTAAAACTCATTTTGCTATTATATATAGATTACGTGAAATGATAGTAATGAAAAATAAGGAATTTTTCTGTATAAAAAAAGTTAGTTTTTTTTTTAAATGTTAGATGTTTTTAAAATGCACGTTTCCTATAATTTATATGCAATTTGGTGGTTTATTTTCATGATTTATCTATTTGATAAATATGATGTTGATAAAATAATACTCTTAAAAATGTTACAAAATAATATTTTTTGTATCACAAAACAAGTCGACTTTTACCTAAAATGTTATGCACACAAATGCTTATATATTATTATTATTTTAACTTTTGATTAGTGGAACCAAAGTTGTCTTTGGTCATTGACTTATGACAAATAAGCAAGTATAAGTGTTAGGTGTCCAAACAAATTAACGACAACGACCCTTTCTTTTCTTCTAATTTTCTTCAATAACAACAAAAAAATTAACTATAATTTGAAAAATTATTTTCATCTTTACTATAAACTAAACGGGTAAATGTTCAATAAATCCAATCTTGATTATAATTAAAACACAAAATGGATTATTTATTTCTTAACAGAAATTAATTTACTAATTAAGTTGTAGTTTTGTAATTTGTTGTTTAGTAATAATATTGTGATTTTCTTATCGGCGTTTAAATGTAATAATATTTGCATATGACCTATATATAAACAACATATTATAAGATATTAATATGGTATTAAACTATCTATTAAACTAGTAAATATTATGATGACAAAAAAAAAAACTAGTAAATATTATTTCTGAAAAAATGTAAATATATATTTATATATGATATGTTTGTAAGAAAATACGTGTATTAAGCAAAAAGAATAAAAATATCACATGAATATACTATATTTCACAATCATTAATTGTTGTTTAATACAAAAAAATAACAAATAAATTATGATTATATCGAATATTTTATAATGCCATGTAAAATTGAACAAATTTTTTTTATTTTTTTTTTAATAATCCGTCTTTTTACCCAAATAATTTTTTTTATTTATATTAATAAATTTGAATGCAAGCAATAGATCTCGTATTTCCACACACTAGTCAAAATCAAATGAAATAAATACACTAATCTTAAATAATACAAGTCATGTGACTATCGAATATGGATCTACAATCTATGTACTGTTAATTATTAATTGTAACTACATATTATTCATATGGTTAATTAATATACTAACAAAACTGACACTAAATAAGTGTAGTTGTTACAAATTACAATTATTAATTAAAAAATTAATTTTTTTTAAAAGGCAAAACTATTTTGAAAACGCGTGGAGAAAAAAAAGGTGTCGTTTTTTGGTCCTCCATGTGACTCATCTTAACTTTCTCACTTTTGCATTAAATTCATTTCCTTTTTCCTTTGTTTTTTTCCTTATTTATTTTTAAAAAATAATTACTACTTTATATCTAAAAAATGTTACTAAATTGTAACAAAATCAATAGCAAATTAAATAAACTATTGTATTAATTTAATAAATATCGAATATTTATAAATAACATGATGTAGATGAAAATTACATAAATAAGTATGTTATTTATATAACTTATATGATTATATATTATTTCGTGTCAATTTTATACGCAAAATAATGTACTTTTCAGTTTCAAGTGGTTAATTACCAGTACATAATTAAATGTTTATTTCAATTAATTTTTTGATTATAATTAACAAACTTTTTACTCGATATTCAAAGCTATATGAAAGCGACTTCACTAATTTTAGATCTGCCCAATGATTGCCATTGTTTTTACTCACACTTACAATTAATTCACAATTTCATTTTCTTACTTACTAACCTAAATTCACAATTTCATTTTTTCTATTATTATAAAATTAACATGATAACCGTAATAACAATACATATAAATATAATTTTTTTTAATTAAATTGTGATTAATTCTGAAAAATTAGTAGAGAATAAACACAAGATGACGGTGAAGTTAAAACTTAAAACACTAAGTACAGTAATTAAATGCACATTGATCTCATCAACTAACTAAATTCGTTTGTTCACACTTACATAAGCTTTTATGCATCCATATGCTTACTGTCAGTGATGTTGCTTCTCTCTCCTCTTCTTCTATCTCTTTCTCTCTCTCTCTCTCTCTTCTTCCTTTTCTCATATATATTGACAAGCTTGTGATCTCTTAAGCAAGATCTGTCTGAAAACAGTAAGGAAACTCTTAAGTTTCCTGTAATGGATTCATTCAAGTACTTGTGTTTCACAAAGGTACTCTTCTTGCTCTTTCTCACTCTCTCTTTCTTCTCTTCTTCTTCATCAGATTCTTCTGGTGATTTTGAGCTCCAAACACAGTCTTTAGATCACCATTTTCGAGGTAGGAGATTGTTGTTGAAGAAAGATCTGGAATCTTTAGAGGATGATGATGATGATGTTAAAACCAATCTTTCTCCTCCTCCAAAGAAGAAAGTTACTAGCTCTGGTTCATCATCTTCATCTTCATCATCTGAAAGTAAGAAGAATCAAACCAAGCTCATCAAACCAATTTCAAACAAGAATCAGACGAAACTCATTAAACCCACCAAGCTTAACTCAACAAAATCTTCTTTAAACACCACTAAGACCAGCTCAGAACAGCTCAAAAAGCTCAATTCAGGATCCAAATCCACAAATTCTACAAAATCCAACCCTTCTTCAATCAAGAAATCAACAGATCTAACCAAATTAAGCTCATCCAAGAACAAAACCACTAAACCAACAACAACCTCTACCAAAACCCCAATTTCCAATCCTACAGAAAAATCCAACAAATCCTCGAAATCAACGACAAAATCGAAACCAACGGAGAAAGAAATCAAACCATTCTGGCTTGACGATGAAGAAGACGATGATTTCGTCAATGAATTCAGAGATCTACCAACGAAATTCCAACGATCCCTAATTCCAGACCTAGAACGAATCTCAACAACATCCAAAAACTACATTAACAAAGCCAACAAAGAGATAACCAAAAACTTTAAACCATATTTCGGCAACAAATACGCACCAACCATAGCTTCAATCGTCTCCTTCATCTTCCTCATCGTCCCTCTCCTCTTAGTTTCCCTAGTTTTCAACAAATTCAAAGCTTATTTCTCACTTCAAAAACTCCTAATCTTCATCCAAATCTACCTCTCAATCTACTTCTCAATCCTTTGTCTCTCATCACTCATCACAGGAATCGAACCACTCAAATTCTTCTACGCAACATCAAGCTCCACTTACGTCTGCTTACAAATCCTTCAAACCTTAGGCTACGTCTTCTACCTCTTGCTTCTCCTCATGTACCTCGTTCTCGTCTTCTCAACAGAATGTACTTTGGGCCTAAAGTTATTGGGCCTGGCCCAAACATTTGTGGGCTTTGCCGTTGGGTTACATTATTACGTGGCGGTGTTTCATAGGGTGGTCCTACGTCAACCACCGAAAACTAATTGGAAGGTACACGGAGTTTATGCCACGTGTTTTCTTCTGATTTGTCTGTTATCTAATGCTGAGAGAAGGAAGAAAGAGTATTTGGAAGAAGGCGGTGACGAAGGAAAGAAAAATTAAAAATTTTATTTTATTTTTCATGTTTTCTCTTTTTTTTCATTTTCATGATAGTTATTTATACTTTTAATTTTGATAAATTCAGCAAAATTTCGCTGATAATGTAATAGAAGAGTTATATTATTATTAGTCAATAAATGTGCTATAAAATGTCATATATTTTTATCCTTTTATATCGTTATAAACTTGTATAAATCAACAAAAAAAAAAAATTTGATTAATGAAATCTATTTTTATTAACACTGTTTATTATCTATTAAAAGACGATTAAATTATTTTGTTTGACATGGAGATAAAATTAAAAAAAAAAGTAACTATAGATATGGTCTGAAGTCATGGATTTAATGACGTGGGTCCTACTGAATCGTAGACTCGACGACTTTTAAGGAAAAGGGTAAAACAGTCATTTCATGAGCTACCGACGGAACTGGGTTCTGTTGTTGTGTCGGTGGATAAGACGAGTTGTTGACTTGTTGGGTCTTTAACGTGTTTTAATCTGGGCCGTTCATTTGAAGCCCATGCCTAACCTCACATATATATATACACACAATAAATACGTGTGTAAATACATTTAACAGATTACAAAAATAATATTTTTTTTTCCGAATTACTGATTAAATGTTCGAATAGACTACTTTAGTTTATGCTTATACGGATATAGATTAGTTTTTGTACGTTGTAAATCATATAATTTCTTATGAAATTGACCTAAATTTAATTTAATTTTAACCTAAACGTAAAATTTATATAGCTTAAAAAAAGCCCATAAAATTTGCATTGGGTTTTATATATATTAAGGCCCATTGGAAACAAATTTTTTCGAAGGTCCACATTTTGTTAGTAAATTATATATCAAAATTGAAGAAGTGATATCATATATTTATCATAAAAATAAAATAGTAAAATAAACACCACACATTGAGTTGTGTGCTTTACAATTTGCCCACTCTCACAAGTGTTTTTCGTTACTTTAACCAAGTTACCCAAATATAAATTGCAAAATAAATAATAAGAATTAAGTAATAAATATTAAATATATATGTATATAGAAAAAATAATTAATTTGTCCATAACATGGACACTCTAGTCATAACTTCCTTGTTTAGAAAAACATATATGCCAAATTAAACTACCAAATATGGTTTTCCTAATTTATAATATATTAATACTCTTAGGCCCAGAGTGGCCCTAACATTATTATCCTACAAAAAAAAATTAGAAATTGAAGTTAATATTAAAATAATATTAAATTAGAAATTATAGCAATAAAAAAATATGATGACAAAAAAAAAATTAGAAATTATTTTTTTCATAAGAAAAAGTAATTTTGATACATTGAGTAACATTTGTGGACAACTAATTTACGCAAATATTATACTAGATAAAAACAGTATTATTTACACAATATTAATTAATTATTATTATTATTCAAATTTATAAAAAGGTTAACTGATAAAAACAGATATTAATTGTATTTAGGATATTTGTATGGCCTATAAGGGTAATTAAAATATATAAGTAACCAAAAAAGAAAATAAAATAAAACGGCACAAGCTATTGAGTTCGCACGTGTGAATCAGCGTCATCATCTTCTCCTCTTCCCGAGTTACGGCTCCTTCACAACTCTCTCTCTTCTCTCTCTCTCTCTCTATCTCGATTTTGTGGACTCCCGATGCGGTGGTCTCTGGTGACGGAGTCGCAAGTTAAATCGTCGGCGTCGAGATTCACATGGAGTAGAATTTGAGAAAGCGGAGGAGCTAGTTGGTGAATTTTCGAGTGTTATTAGATAATTTAGGTTGAATTCTTCAAAATCACGAAGAAACGGAGGGAGATAGAATTCACTTCTAATTTTTTGTTCTGATCTCCCATACAGATTCTGTGGTTTGCATCTCTCATGCTTAGGTAATTGTTCATGAATTCGTTACTTGAACTTGATCCTTGATTGTTAATTACCAGTAGAAAAACACTGAAATTTCTTCATCAGAACGTTAATTTTGATCTTCAGCTATTACTCAACCGTATAATAAGCTATTATCAGTGATCTGGAATGGAGAATTTCGCTCTTTGGTTTTCCTGATTTCATTGGTTACTGTACGGGTGCAATGATTAGATTTAATTTACAATTTGTTTCACTGGGTTTCGAAAGAAGAACATTGTTCATGGATTCACGAGGTGTTTAAGGATCCCCTTTGCTAGGTTTCGAGTTTTTATTGTTTTTGTTCATGTTCCTAGTTTTGGCTACTTTCCAGAACATGAGAGAATCTATGTACGGGTGTAAATCACATTTTTGTTACCATTTAAGGCATTTATTCAATGGTTACAACTTCAAGTTGTTTTCTTTTCTTCCTCTGCAACATTATCTTTTTTACTCTTTTGGTGTGGTTGCTTTGCTTTATTGTTTGCAACATTTATTACAGCTTATGTTTATTCTAAGTTCCTTCTTGGAATTTTGATTCTCAGGTGTTTGGGACTCTTGATATCAAGAAGAACCTAGTTTTGGTTCTGATAATCTTTGGTTGGTAAAATTCATTTCCAGCCATGCTTTCTCTCCAATTATTGCAGTTAACTGACCGGGGTCGGAGTCTTGTAGCATCAAGACGGTAACGATTTCTCTGCTTTTCATTTTATTTAGAGCAAAAATATTGTTTTGATCCTTCCTTTTGTCTCGTGTGGTGTTCTTGTGGACAGCAATTCCTATTTTATTTGTTGTGTTCTTTTGTTTTGATTTCTCGTCATCGGTCAATTTCCTCAGGAAATCTATACTGCTTGCGGCGGGGATCCTGGCTGCTGGTGGAAGTGCTGTTTACTTGAAATCAAGGATCAGCTCCCAGAGGCTTGGTTCTTCGCGCCAATGCAATGGCCAGGAAGATGAAGACGAGGCGTTAGGTAGTATGGTAGGAAATGATAAAAATGCAAAGAAAAGTACGAAAAAGAAGAAAGGAGGAGGATTGAAGTCTCTTCAGATTCTGACTGCTATCCTTCTGTCTCAAATGGGAAAAATGGGTGCCAGGGATCTTCTGGCACTAGTGGGCACAGTGGTACGCATTTTGTCTCAATATGTAAATTACATTGGTTTTCCTTGTGTTAATATATGATTTTGTTTGATATTTTCGTGCAATTCATAGGATCTTGGATATGGTGCTTAACAAATAATTGGAAAGCATGTAGATATTTTTATATATGTGGTACTGAACTATGGTTAAAGGCTCTTGTAGGCTCTTACTTATTCATATCATATTATGCTACAAATTTCAGGTTTTCAGAACTGCTTTAAGCAACAGATTGGCAAAAGTACAGGGTTTCCTATTCCGTGCTGCTTTCTTAAGGCGTGCACCATTGTTTCTACGTCTTATTTCCGAGAATATTCTGTTGTGTTTCATGCTATCGACAATGCACTCGACATCTAAGTACATAACTGGGGCATTGAGTTTGCGATTCAGGAAGATATTGACGAAACTTATCCATTCACATTACTTTGAGGTAGCTACTGCCTCTTCTGTTCTGAATAGAGGCAATACAGTATTTTGCCCTTTGTTTATGCTAGTATGTTTTGGCTCGTGAGCATGTAGAGTACTCTGCTCAGTGAATGACATCATCTTTTGTTATTGTCTCAGAATATGGTATATTACAAAATATCACATGTGGATGGTCGGATTACGCACCCAGAGCAACGAATTGCTAGCGATGTACCAAGATTTTCTTCGGAGTTGAGCGAACTTATACAAGACGATCTGGCAGCAGTTACTGATGGAATTCTGTATGCATGGCGCTTGTGTTCATATGCTAGTCCAAAATACATCTTCTGGATACTGGTGATTCTTGTTAATCCTCCATGTTTACAAGATTGACTTTACTTTGGGTCGTTTATGCTGCTTTTCCTCTTCCATGGTATAATGTTCGATCTTTATGAATTGCTGTGTAGGCCTATGTACTGGGGGCTGGAACTGCCATAAGGAACTTTTCTCCGTCTTTTGGGAAATTGATGTCCAAAGAGCAGCAGTTGGAAGGAGAGTATCGGCAACTTCATTCACGCTTAAGAACCCATGCAGAAAGCATAGCATTTTATGGTGGGGAAACCAGGGAAGAATCTCATATACAGCAAAAGTTCAAGAATCTTGTTAAGCATATGAGGGTAGTGCTTCATGATCACTGGTGGTTTGGCATGATCCAAGATTTCCTACTGAAGTATCTTGGTGCCACAGTTGCAGTTATTCTGATTATCGAACCATTCTTCTCTGGGCATTTAAGACCTGATGACTCGACCTTAGGTAGAGCTGAGATGCTGAGCAATATAAGATATCACACTAGTGTCATTATTTCTCTCTTCCAGGCGCTGGGAACACTATCTATAAGTTCCAGGCGGCTCAATCGACTCAGGTAATAACCACTGTTTTCTCTAGATGGTTGTTAGATATTGAACTTTCTGAGTTTAATTTTTTTTTAGTTTTACATCCATCAGTGGTGATGATTATGGTTTCGAAAGTTATTGAAATGTTGCTGCTTTAAACAGTGGTTATGCTGACCGCATCCATGAGTTGATGGCTGTCTCAAAAGAACTCAAAGGTGATGATAAGGCATCTTTCCAGAGAAATAGGAGCAGAAATTACCTAAGTGAAGCTAACTACGTTGAGTTTTCTAATGTCAAGGTAGGTGGAACACATATTCCTGTTTCTGTAATCTGTACCAACTTTTTGTGTGCTTTACATTAGTTGATTCACTTCAGGTTGTTACTCCAACGGGTAATGTCTTGGTGGAGGATCTCACCCTGCGAGTTGAGCAAGGATCGAATCTTCTGATTACAGGTGAACGCTTATATCCAGGGAGTGTATATGTAGTTTTGATGTCTGTTTGCCTGATATCATCATTATCCCTTCCCCGTTCCGTTATTTGCAGGTCCTAATGGAAGTGGCAAGAGTTCCCTTTTCCGAGTATTAGGAGGTCTATGGCCGCTGGTGTCTGGGCATATTGTGAAGCCAGGCGTTGGTTCTGATCTTAACAAGGAGATCTTTTATGTGCCTCAACGGCCTTACATGGCAGTAGGAACACTTCGTGACCAGCTCATATATCCCCTTACTTCTAATCAAGAGACTGAACCCCTCACAAAGGCTGGAATGGTGGAGCTATTAGAAAATGTTGGTATCCTAGTTTTTCAATTCTATTGTTTGAGTTCATTTTTTTTGCCAAGTTCTGTATGTTATGTTTATTTATTTTTGTGGACTGTTGCTTGTAGGTTGATCTAGAGTATTTATTAGACCGCTACCAATCAGACAAAGAGGTTAATTGGGGTGATGAATTATCTCTTGGAGAGCAACAAAGATTGGGGATGGCGAGACTATTTTACCACAAACCAAAATTTGCAATTCTTGATGAATGCACAAGTGCTGTGACAACTGATATGGAAGAACGTTTTGCCGCTAAGGTTCGAGCTATGGGAACATCTTGTATTACAATCTCCCATCGTCCAGCTCTTGTTGCATTTCATGATGTTGTTCTGTCACTAGATGGAGAAGGGGGATGGAGTGTTCACTACAAGAGGTTAGAATTGTTTCATGACCTAATCATATAAGGATTCATATTTTTGCAGTTCCTTAATTTTAAAGTTGACTTACCCTTCAGGGATGACTCTGCACTTCTGACGGACACTGGAACTGATTCGATAAAAAGTTCAGAGACGGATCGCCATAATGATGCAATGGTTGTTCAACGAGCATTTGCTGCAGCTAGAAAGGTCTTATGAAGCTTATGCAACAACCTTGTTCTGTTTTAATTTATGCTAAAGGATGCTTTTGTGGTGGTTATAACTTGTTACTGGGTGTAATGTAGGAATCTGCTGTTGCTAATTCGAAGGCTCAGCCGTATCTGACAGAGTTAATTGCAAAATCACCATTTGTCGACAAAAACATTGTGTTGCCTCGTTTTCCTCAACCTCAAACATCCCCAAGGGCGCTGCCATCAAGAGTAGCCTCAATGTTAAACGTATTGGTGAGTTTGAGTTAAACTATCCTTTCTACAATTTCCAGTGGGCCAACTTATTCGTTCGACAAATATTCTTATGGTAGTTGAATTTACACCTGAATATAGTTATCCACTTTAAATTTACGTTTCAGATACCTACTCTATTCGACAAACAAGGGGCACAACTGCTTGCTGTTGCATGTCTTGTCGTCTCAAGAACAATGATCTCTGATCGAATAGCCTCTTTGAATGGTGCGCATATTCTGTTCTGTTGCCTGTTCCTTTTTTGCTGAAAGGCTTCTTTTATAAAAATTAACCATGACTTGTGCAGGGACCACTGTGAAGTTTGTCTTGGAGCAAAATAAGGCAGCATTTGTTCGTTTGATTGGTATCAGTGTTCTCCAAAGTGGTGCATCTTCTTTCATTGCTCCTTCTTTAAGGTAGTTTTCCCCTACTATCTCATATTGTCACGACTTGTTATATTGCAGCCTATAACTTCCGTGTGTTGTATTTTCACTAAACTTGAGATGTTATACAATTTCAGGCATCTAACACAGAGGCTCGCTTTAGGCTGGAGGGTTCGTTTAACTCAACATCTACTACGAAATTACTTGAGAAATAATGCCTTTTATAAGGTAACCGTTATGGATTACAAATTTATAAGTTTTTAAAGTTAGTTCGCAAATAGAACTAAGTGTTTGAACTACCCACGACAATACTTGATGTAGGTTTTCCATATGTCGGGCAATAGCATTGATGCAGACCAAAGACTCACTCGTGACCTAGAAAAGTTAACCACTGATTTATCTGGGCTTCTTACTGGAATGGTAAAGCCATCGGTTGACATTCTTTGGTAAGTACATTTTCTTGATTATTACAAATATTTTTTTCAAGAATCTTGGGTTGAATTATGAATTATGGGAAAAAATTAAGGTTTACTTGGAGGATGAAGCTATTGACTGGTCGGAGAGGAGTTGCCATACTTTACACATATATGCTGCTTGGTTTGGGATTTCTTAGAAATGTTGCTCCCGAATTTGGTGATCTAGCCGCTGAAGAACAGCAGCTTGAGGGGAAATTTAGGTAAGTCTTTTCCATCTTCATTTTACCAGAGATATCATTAGAGTGACAACTTTAACCAACTTCTTCTTCCCTATGTAGGTTTATGCACGAGAGGCTTAACACTCATGCAGAATCTATTGCATTCTTTGGAGGTGGAGCTCGAGAAAAAGCTGTAAGTATCCTAACTTCATTAGCTATAGCTTTTGAGTTTCTGACTAGCTAAGAATGAAGTTAGGATTATTAAAGAAAAGTTTATATTTGATCTCTGATGATGGTGAATACGCACTTATGTTTTGTTTTATGGACCAGATGGTTGATGCAAAATTCCGAGCACTACTGGACCACTCCCTCATGCTCTTGAGGAAGAAATGGGTGTATGGTATACTCGATGATTTCGTGACAAAGCAACTCCCCAATAACGTGACTTGGGGATTGAGTTTGTTGTATGCTCTAGAACACAAAGGAGATAGAGCACTTGTCTCCACTCAAGGTGAATAACTGTAGCTCACCGCATTTACTTTTTCCCAACATTTATATGTAGAGCTTGAGTTACTTTACGTGGTCTATGTATAACCCTATTTTGCATGATGGCGATGATCTCAGGTGAATTGGCACATGCGTTGAGATATCTAGCTTCTGTCGTCTCACAAAGCTTTATGGCGTTTGGCGATATTCTTGAATTACACAAGAAATTTCTTGAACTCTCTGGTGGTATTAACAGAATTTTTGAGCTAGATGAGTTTTTGGATGCTTCTCAGTCAGGTACACACACTGCCAAGGCGCTACGAACTCTTTTTAATTACATAAGTAGGCAGAATTTGACAGTGATTTTTTATGCACTCTTTGGGCTAGATTTGACTCACAATTATTTGCCTGAATTTGACAGGTGTGAACTCAGGAAATCAGACAAATCTTTTGGATTCTCAAGATCTCATCTCCTTTTCTGAAGTGGATATCATTACTCCAACTCAGAAATTATTGGCTAGTAAGTTATCATGCAAAATAGCTCCAGGGAAAAGCCTACTCGTCACAGGTTAGTGAACTAATCCTAAATAAAAAACTCATTGCATTAGCTCAGAGCTGACACAAGTAAAATTTCTCAGGTCCAAATGGAAGTGGAAAGAGTTCTGTATTTAGAGTCCTTAGAGATATCTGGCCCATTGTACGTGGCGGACTTACCAAACCATCATTGGATATTGAACACCTTGGTTCAGGAAATGGCATCTTTTTTGTCCCGCAACGACCTTACACATGTTTAGGGACACTCAGAGATCAAATTATATACCCTCTATCTAAAGAAGAAGCAGAGAAAAGAGCAGCAAAGTTGTACAACAATGGTAAAGTCCAAAATTCTTTACAAAATCTCAATGTTATACACAAAATCTCTGCATATCTTACCAAATTAGACGCTAATTGAGCTTTGTAAGTAACAGGACAAAACTCAAGAGATGCTGCAAGCATTTTGGATACTCATTTGAAAACCATTCTAGAAAATGTTCGATTAGTTTATCTCTTGGAAAGAGACGATGGTGGTTGGGATGCTTCTACTAATTGGGAAGACATACTATCTCTTGGAGAGCAACAAAGACTTGGCATGGTAACTCTCTCCACCCGAAAAAACATAAAACTCAACTGAAATTGAACTGAACTGTTTGGTCTTTCGCTGTATCGTAGGCACGCTTATTCTTCCACAGACCAAAATTCGGAATCCTCGATGAATGCACCAAGTAAAAATGATCAATCTTCTCCTCAACTTAAACCTGCACCATTTCTCATCTTAGTTATTTACATCTTCTTCCCTTTGATTTGCAGCGCAACTAGTGTTGATGTTGAGGAACAGCTTTACAGGGTTGCTAAAGAAATGGGAGTTACATTCATAACTTCATCACAAGTAAGTTCTGTTTCCTAAACCATGAAACCACACCAGAACTCTTTTACCAACACTTATCATTCTCTTGTCTTCTTCTTTGCAAAATCGCAGCGACCAGCTCTGATCCCATTCCATTCCTTGGAGCTACGACTCATCGATGGTGAAGGAAATTGGGAGCTGCGTTCTATTGAACAGACAACAGAGTAAAACTCTGCAAAAACTCAAAAGATCATATCTCAAGAAGCCTTAAAAGAGTAATAAAAAGCTTAAGCCATTGGAACATTGCAACGAATCCCAAGTCCAAAGCTCATATGGTACGTTGTTTCTCGATCATACCGTATCTGCCTTAATTTATGGAGTGGAAGATAATGCTGCGTAGATGTGTTACTTGGTCGTACGTTAGATTCGGTGAACGATATAGATATATATACAACTATGTTAGGTATTTATTCAATTGAAGAAGTATTTTGGTCTTTGAAGAAAACAAGAACATAGTCATTGTTAAGTCATAAATTATGTACAGGTTGTTCTTGTTCCCATATCTTTGGAACCATGTCTTTGTTGGATTTTTTTTTATCGTTTTTGATTTTTTTTTATCTTATAATAATAAAAAAAAATTAGTGATATTATATATCTTGGAAAACCTATGATTTTTAATATTTTATTTACATTAAAATATTTTTATTTACATTATCGGACTAATTTTTTGTTTTATTAGTGATTACGACATATATTTTACTGAAATAGTATAGATTGTATTTTTTTTAAAAAAATTCTATATATTTAATTCCAAATTCTAAGTTGAATATATATTGATAATTTATAAACTTTTTTCTTACCGCAAGAACTAAAAATGTAAAACATGGGGTCACTTAAGCACAAATAAAAACACTTGCAGCAAAATCTAGATAATACGATGGTCTAATGCGAAAATAAATATAGTTGGAGGGTCTAACAGAAAATAAAAATGTCTACGAAAGTTAATATGTAAATATCAGAAACATGAGGGTTTAATCAGAAATAAAAAATAGTGTGAGAACTAGTATGAAAATAAACATAGCTGGAGGGTCTAACAGAAAATAAAATGAGCATAGGGAGTAAATATGTAATGGAATAATGGGAATAAATATAGTCCAAGATCAAACAAAAAATAGAAAGCAATTAATTTTTTAATGTAAATAAAACACTAGTGTAAAAAGAAAAGAAGATAAATTTATTCTTCTTATTATTATAAATCGCAATCTTAAATTTATTTTCCTAAAATTAACATTATTATATGTTTCTTGAAATATTATATATTAGTTTTCTCTTTTTGCTTTGATTTGAATTTAAATATCGTTTCTAAAAATATTTTATATGCAAAATCTAAAATAATATACTCATATTTTAAAGGCACAAGAAAATAAACAAATATAATTGGGTCCCAATATAATTACATAAGATTTGCGATCCAGTTAATGCAGCTCAAAAAAAAAATTGAAAAAATCCTATGGGCTACGCGCTCAGAATTTCTAAAAGATAAATTTAGGCCCATTTCAGCAAAAACCCATGGACTATAGTCCAGGGATTTTGGTGACACGCACGCAACGCGCGGCGCCTGGGAGTGGTCGAATATTTCACGTATTAATGTATATTAAATATAGGGCTTTTAGTAGGCCCATTTAAGACGCTGTTTACTAAAAGCCCATAGTAAATTCTAGAGGTTTCACAGCCCTGATAACATTTACGTTATTTAATGGAAAATTTATAAATTATAATTTCAAATTAAAGTATATATATTTTAAAGTGATATTAACTATTAGTAACAATAGTATATGAATATACTTGTACATATAAAAATTTAAATTATCTATATAGAAATTTAAATATAGTATATATTTTTATATGATAAATTTCCCCTATTTTTATATGATATTTAAGAACGAAACAACTATTTTAATCTAAAATTTGATAATTGAATTTTTAAAAATTCTAAACTTTAGTAACCAGTTTTCTAAAATCAAAATTAAATCATAAAAAAATACTTTAATCTCAAAATTAAACTCAAACCTTAAGGTATAACATATTCAATTATAAAAGTTTAAAACACCATTTTGATAGTTAGAAATATTTTTCACTAAATAAAAATAATTCAGTTTTTAAAGTACTATAATCTCTATGCAAAGCTATTGAAGTAAACACATGATTTTAAATGTCTAAAGTTACAAATTTTGGTCTAAAATCAAAGAAATTTGTTTAAATTTTGCATTTTTATTAGAAACTGAGTAGTGAATTTGTTATATTATTGAAGTCCAAATCATTTACAACCAAAAAGATTTAGACTTTACAAGTGAGAAACAAACAGAGATTAGTTTCAATTACATAAACAACAAAACAAAAAGACATGAGAGAGATTCTGTAATTACTAACACATTTACAAAACCAAAACTCTCCTCACTTGAGTTCATGTCATTACAAATCCAATTTACTATTTTACCATCTGCTGATACCAGACTCCATTGTTTTACTCTGAGCTAGAATCTCATCATACTTTGACCCATAAACAAATCCCCATAACTGCAAAACACCAATGGTATGTGTTTGTTTCTTCATCTAATTGAATCAAAATTGAAATTAAAAAAGAGTGTTTCTTTAGAGTTTTGGAGTTTAGGGTTTACCTCAACCTCCTTAACTTCAAAATCTTGAGTATTTGAGAGAACTGAGTTCCCATATGTCTCTGAGTAAGCACTTGAACCATTTAAACTACAAAAAAATGGCGAAAAACCGAAAAATCGAGTAAAAATCTGATCTTTTTTTTGGTGTATAAGATGGTAAAGAAGCTTCTTACAGTTCATTATCTAGATAAAGAGCAAAACGTCCTCCACCTCCAATAGCTAAAAAGTCCTTAGAGCATAACGTAAAGTACCGATTTGCGCCTATTCAAAATTTAAACCATATTCAATAACAGAAAAAAAATTCATGATTTGTTTAAAGTTGAAGACTTTATGAAGTAAATTTACCTGTGGGACGGTATATTACAGGTTGTCCAGACTTATTTGTGAAAACAAATGTACTGTTACTTCCCTGATACCGCGAAAAAAATACAAAGAATATGAAGAAAAATCCAAACTTTATAGATCAAAATCTGAGTAAAAAGCTTGAATCTTTAAACCCACCTGATACTTTTTATCAGTTGGTATCAATGGTGCTTCAACAAGACCACCAAAAACTGAACCTTTTCTATCTCCAACAACCTGAAAACAATCACAGTTTCTACACTAAAAAAGACTGAAACTTTACCATATAAATTAGGGAATATAGTATTTTGAGACCCTAAACTTCACCATATAAACTTTATCAAAATGGTTTCTTAGGGTTTTTTACCAAAATATATAATCCAAATTTGAATTAATTATATTTCAAGCTTAATTTTGAAATTTTGGTTTTAAAAAAACAGCTTTATTAAAGTTGAGGGTTTAAAAAACCAGTTATTAAAGTTTAGGATTTGAACATAGTTGAAAGTTTTTTTCGCCAAATAAAGATAATTCAAGGTCTAAAACACGTAATCACTATAAATCAAGCTTAAAACTGAATGTTGTTTACCAGTAAGCTAAGACCAGGCCAGAGAAGGCTTTTTCTGTAAAGTGTCGATAGCGAAATACCGTGTCTCCATGTACTGAAAAATTAAACAGAAACTCAGTACATACCGATACAATTATATGACATTAAGTATATAAACCTTATTGAATTGTGGACTTACCTGTAAAGTAATATCCATTTTCTTCCTTGAACAAGAACAGGAAGTGAAGCATATAAAGATCTTCTTGTTTGTTCTGATAAAAGTAAAGAAGGTTCTGAAACTTCAGGTACATTTGTTGCAACTACAATGGCTTCTTCTTTCACATTATTCTGCATTGATTTCATCTCTAACCCATCAAATTCAGTTTCTTCTTCTTGTTTTGCATCGGAACTTCCTTTTCGATCTTTAATAGTTTGGTAAAAGCTTTTTAGATACTGTTTATACTTAGATAAGTAGCTTCTTTTTGTACTGGGAGTATTATTCTCCTTCATTGTTCTTGAATTCACAGAAGAAGTTTCACTAGTTTCTGCCTCGGAATCTTCTTCTTCTGCTGAATCAGTTTTGTCTTTAGGATCTGATGATAATAATGAACCAAGAAATGCAGAGAAAGATGAAGTATCTGGTTCTTCAACTAAATCCTTAGCTTTCTCTTTAGTAATTGAGTTTAATGGATTCCTCTTTACCTCATCTACCTCCTCCTATTAACAAAAGAACTCATTTTTAGGTCATCAAAAGCTCAAATTCATAGGATTTTCTCTGATCTCAGACAACTACAAGAAGCCATTGACCAAACCCATTTCGATTTCAAACAAAAATAAAATACCCATAAGACCAAATCCCTAGAAATTACCAATAGAGCTACAAAAGCAAGAGATGATCAAATTCAAGAACCCTAATTGGGGATATTATAAAATTGAGTCAATAAATCATGAAAGGATGAAATTTGAAAGAAGAAATCGTTACCGGAAGAGGTGGAGGAACGGAGGAGGGTTTATCAGAGATGGGATTAAGGAAAACGGTGGTGAAATCAGAGACAAAGTTCACTGCTTTGCTTCTGAAAGACTTGTGTTTCCCCATGTTTTTCGCCCTTTTTTATAACTCAATTCCCTATTTTTAGTAGCTTTTTTCAAAATCAAAACTTTCAGATTTCCAATCAATTCTTTACAGAAATCTAAACCACAAACGGAATCATATTTGAGGAAAATTAACCATAGATAGAAATAATAGGAACACAATTTGGAGATTGAAGATCTTCTCTTTCTTCTTCTTCTTTTTATCCTTTTGAAGGGGTTTTTTAAAACATGAATTTATGACATCTTAACTATAAAAGAAGATCATTTCGTTAGCTGCCTGCAGAGGCATCACGCATTTTAGAAATAAGTTTAAATATTTAAATATTGAAGAAAAGTGCAACAAAGACTCCATGGCCCAATGGATAAGGCGCTGGTCTACGAAACCAGAGACTCTGGGTTCGATCCCCAGTGGAGTCGTTTTTTTGTTTTCCGTAAATAATCATTTAAAATGCAATTAAACCATAATTTTTTAGTGAGCATATATAACTAAATTGATTTCTAAAAAAAAAAATTAATTTATTTTTAATTAAAATCTACCATAATATAACTGTTAATTAATTATCTAGCTAAAATGTGATAGATTCTAGTATTCTACTCTACGTACAAAGCGAAATTCATTCATATACTAAGAAAAAAATCTTATAATAATTAAAAATTATAAAGTTCTAAATTAATTAAGTATTAAATTTAACTAATAATTTGAATTAATCGATATATTTAACCAACTAAAAAAAAAAGAAACGTTGACTAATAGTCTTTTAACCAAGGGAAACAACAACGTTGACACAAGACAACATTCATAAACGTTACAAACACGATCATACAAAAAGAGCGTTTTCAGATCGCGAAAACCCAAAATGGCTAAAGCGTTTTGAAACGCTCACAAACTCTAAAACACTAAAAATCTAATCTTAAACCAGTGAAATACTACTTTCACCACCAGGAGGCTTTCTTACACCACCAAAATAGTCACGAGATTCAGATTTACCGTCTGCGAAAATATCGTTGCCGCTCATTTCTCGGAGTTTAGCTGAGCTTAGATGTTTATCAGCAGAACCAGCAAGTTCATCGCCTTTGAAAATACCATTACCTGTAAGTTCTTGAAACTTTTGATCATGTATCTTCTTTGATGTTTTCACAACAGGTTCTTCACTAAATAAAATGTTGCTTTGTCCTCCTGCAGGCTAATTTTAAACATACCAAATCAAGATTTTATCGGTTAATTAAAGAATTACTTTTTCTGTTTTTGCAAAAAAAAACCTTTGTATTTCAATTTGTTATATTACATCCTAATCTTTCAAAATCCAGTTTTTTTTTTTGTGTTCTCTCTCTCTTATCAATTTGGTTTTTTAAATCTTAATCTTTTGGAATCCAGTTTTTTTTGTGTTCTCTCTCTCTTTTCAATTTGGTTTTTTAAATCTTAATCTTTGAAATCCAGTTTTTGGCCTTCACCTTTCCTTTATATATATATATATATATATACACACAATATACTTTTAAATTGTGTGTGTATATATATAAGGGATATATAATAGTGAGTTATTTTTTCGTAAACTTAAAATGTTGTGTGTTCATTAAACGACTCTAAAACAAATTGAAAGGTGAGGGCTTTTTGCAATAAAGGAAAATGTGAGGGTAAAAGCCCAGATTTTGAAAGATTGGGGTTTCAAAAACCAAATTAAAAAAAGTAGTAGTTTCTCGTAAACTTAAAATGTTGTGTGTTCATTACACGACTCTAAATCAAATTGAAAGGTGTGTGAGGGTAAAAACTCAAATTTTGAAAGATTGGGGTTTTAAAAACCAAATTAAAAAAGTAGTATTTTTTTGCAAAAACGGGAAAAGCGAACGCTCAAAAACTGGATTTTGAAAGATTAGGGTTTAAAAAACCAAATAGAAAAGTGATAGTTTCTTTCACAAAAACAGGAAAGGTTGGGGGCGTTTCCTGATAATCCTGATAATTTACAATGTATTACTAAGTTTAGAAGATGTTGAGAGATATACTTACATTGGAAACTTTAACAGATGTGCGTAAGTTTCTTGGTGCAGGTTCTCCCATGTCTCTATTTCCTCTAGCTTCTTGTTGTGCAGCGGCTAAAGAACGAGGTTGGATTTCAGGTGGAGGTCCAAAGATATTGTGACCACTGATCTCTTCAATTTTAGCATTTGATATCTGTTTCTTGCTTTTTAAGTCTGCATCAGTTAGTAAAGTTCCGCTTAACTCTCTTTGCTTTGCAACTTCAGGTAAAGTAGTTGGTTTCTTCGGAGAAACACTCCCGTCTGCGCTGAAAGATATCTGGCTCATACCATTCAGAGTTTGCTGTAAACAGAGACAGTAATCAGTTACAACAAAAACCAAACAAGAACAATGGATTAGAGCTTTGAAATGAAGCGAGACAAGAACCTGGTAGTGACGGAGACCGGTTTTTACATCAGCTGAATCAGATTCAGACCTGTCTTTTCCTTCATCTGTAAATATGCCACTACCAGTCATCTCTTTTAGCTTGTAACCTGAGCAATTCTTCCTGTAAAAAGTGTAAACTCACCTTAAAAGATGTGTAACAAAACCAGCCTTAAGTCTACAGAAACCGGAACTATTATCACTTGAAGATCTTGAAGCTACTGGGTAAAATCAAAATAAGAAGTAACTAGTTATGGAAATAGTAGCTAGAGATCTGCAAAATTAGGAAGTGGGGTTTGCAATGATTACTATTTACAAAGAGTATTAGGATTTAGTAACAGTGGATTTTAGATGTAATGGTGGGGTTTGATGAACAAGAGGTGTGATTAAAAAATTCACAGAAAAAGCCAAAAGCATTGACCAATCCCTTTCATATAAGTTCATCAATCCAATGAGATCATAGAGAAAAGGACTAACTCCAAACAAATAACATATTTTAAAAGCAAGATCAAAGCATATATGAATTCAAAATCAACCACTAAAACGAAGCTTAAACAGTCAAATCCAGAGAGAAACCTAGTAGATCTATTTGTTAGGTCAATTTCAAAGGGAAAATGAGTAAGAAAACGAAAGGGAAAATGACTAGATCTTTACATTTTATTGAGCGATTGAGCTTCCTCATCTGTGATCTGACCACCGCCGAGCACCTTACTGATTCCATCGGACGGCTAAAAACGAAGGAACGAAAACATGAAGAGAAAGGGAGAAAGAGATAAAGCGACATTTCTCGTACAGTCGCTGGAAAACGAACCTGATGAGAACGAGCGGCGGAGCGATTAGCAGTGGCGGAAGCAGAGGAGTGGTCAGGTGGAGGAGTTTCGGACCAGGAAAGTAGATCAGCTGTGGAAGTGTGTGGATTCCTCACAGGCGTGTTCCGCTCCATATCTCTCTCTCTCTCTCTGAGCTTTTGAGCTATGGTGGTTTTGGTGGTGAGAGAGTGAAAGGTTTCTACTACTTCAATGCAAAAGATATTTTATTTCTTTATTTTACTTAAAAGATAAAACTATTTTTAATTTTGGAAAGAGATTTGTTTAGAAAGCTTTGTATTTTTAGAATTTTTTATAGTTTACAGAGAAGATTAATTACAAAACTAATAGATTAATCTATAGATTAATATATTATTCATCTTCATTAATTCTATATTACCAACTTTTATTTTTTATTGAATTTAATATTTTTTTATTAATATTTATTTGTATAAGTTAAATTTATGGTCTGTAGCCTACTAGGCCCATTAGGCCCATTGGGATCAGAGAGCACATTGGGCCCGTTTATACGCTTTTGGCCCATGAAGTGAATCAAAAACCCTAACTTTCACCATTATCGTGAAGCTCTGATCAGATCTCAAATCGACGAAAAATGGCGAGTAGATTGGGAAGCAGAGTGGTTCATTTCGCGAATCTTCCGATTAAGCTTATATTACCTAACAAGCTGACAAATATCCATGAATTTGCGTTAAGAACAATCCCTTCTGCATCGAAGATCGAGATAAAGCGAGTTCTTGAATCTCTATACGGATTTGAAGTCGAGAAAGTGAATACACTAAACATGGATGGGAAGAAGAAGAAACGTGGAGGTTTATTGATAGCGAAAGCTGATTATAAGAAAGCTTATGTGACATTGAAAAAGCCTTTATCAATTTCTAGGGATTTGTTTCCTGTGAAATATATTGAAGAAGATCGAAAGAGTAAAGTGAAAGGATCAAGTTTTGTTGAAGAAGAAGATGATAAGAAGAGTCATTGGCTTGAACAAAAGGAGAAGAGAGAAATTGGTGGTTATGGAAGAGGTAAGCCTCCTCGTCGTGGCGGTGAAAGAGGATCGAATTTTACGGCGGCGCCGGTGGGGACGGCGAAGTTTCCATGGAGTAATATGAGATTTGGGGGTAAGTAGGGTTTTATTTTCATGGGAATTTGAGTTATGAGATTTGGGAATTAGGGTTTATGCGCAATTTGTTACTGTTTGCTGTTGGATTGCTGATTTTAGCTTCTGTTTGTTGAAATTTGTGTTGAAAAAGTGAAAAGCTTTGATCTTTGAATCGTGTAAGATCTTAGATTTTGTGGGATTTGGTGAATAAATCTGAATTTTAAGCTTTGAAATGAAGTAAAGGTTTATGAAATTTGTGAAAGATGAAACCTTGTAGAACACATTTAGCTCACAAAACGCCGAATTTAGCTCACAAACGTAACCGCGGTAACCGTTTTATAAATTGAAAGTCACCGCTTAAGCCATTTGCAATCATAATTATATTGAAGGAAAATTTAAGTCTAGAGGAGGTGAATATTTTTAATTAAACAATAAAAATTTGAAGCATTTACAAAAAAAATAGATTTTTCCTTATTTTGCCGCCAAAATTTACGCGCGTTTTTGTGCGTTTATAAAACGGTGAAGGCGTTTCGACCTCTGTGGTATGACCTGACCGCGTCATCGTCTCCGTCTTCGTCGTGCGCGTTTGTCTTCTGCGCGTTGACTTTTCTTCGATATGAAGAACAAAATTTGAATCTGGTCAAATTTGTGAACTTAATCTCGTCTCTTTCCTTTTCTCCTGATCGCTGAAGGTGAAAATGGCGGCAGTTTCTCCTTTAGCGAAGTTTAAGTTGGTGTTCTTAGGAGATCAATCTGTTGGTAAAACCAGCATCATCACTCGTTTCATGTATGATAAATTCGACACAACTTACCAGGTTATTCAACCCTTTTCGATCATCGATTCCCTTTCATTTCTTCTTTTTCTGATTCAAATCTGTTTGATCCGATTTTAAAATTCGATTAGTTAGGTTACGATTTCTAGTAATTTCATCTCGAGTAATTCAATTTCCTTCATAAAATCACTTGATTTTGAACGTTTCTTCAATCAATTTAGCTCCTATGAACCAATCTCTTGTAGGAATCATCTAATTGTATGATTAAGATGCTAAATCACTGTCTCTTCTTTGTTTGTTCTGCGCAATCTCTCGCTAATTAGGGATTTAAGCAGCTTTTTGCAAGTGTATATCCTCCAAATTATGATTCATCAAAGTTTCTGTGCAATCTCTGGATAATTAGGGATTTTAAGCAATTTTTAGGAAGTGTTTAACCTCCAGATCGTTATATCTCCAAAAAGATCAAGGTCTCTGTGTATATATGATGTTCTTGATTATCTCCATTGAAGATTATAATGTTTGATTGAAATGTGTTCTTGCTTCAGCCTACGATTGGAATTGATTTTCTATCGAAAACAATGTATCTTGAAGATCGAACAGTTCGTCTGCAACTATGGTGAGAACAAACAAGTTAAACCTCTTAATTTGCAGAACAATGTACTTCAAAAACTCAACTATTCCTTCTTTGTGTAGGGATACTGCTGGACAAGAAAGATTCAGGAGTTTAATCCCAAGTTACATAAGAGATTCTTCTGTCGCCATTGTTGTATATGATGTAGCAAGTAAGTTAAAGCTATACATCACTACATTGCTTCTTTTAACCATATGTAAAGTTCATTGTATTTCAATGGTATTGCAGATAGGCAATCGTTTGTGAATTCGTCGAAATGGATTGATGATGTACGAAGAGAAAGAGGTCAAGGTGATGTTATTATTGTTCTTGTTGGAAACAAAACTGATCTTGTTGACAAAAGGTAACCAAACTTTATCCAATCTTCAATCTCTGGTCTGAATCCATCTCTATTTTCATGAATCATGAAAGTTTTGTAATGAAAAAAACAGGCAAGTATCGATTGATGAAGGAGAAAACAAAGGTAAAGAGTATGGTGTAATGTTCATTGAAACAAGTGCAAAAGCTAATTTCAACATTAAGGTATGAAAGGACATGAATGGGGTCTGTTTTGTTGTCTAGTTTCTGTTATGAACAGAACTGGATTTTACTTGTTGCAGGCATTGTTTCGAAAAATTGCTGCAGCTTTACCAGGGATGGATTCATATTCATCGGTATCGAAATCGGAAGATATGGTTGATGTGAACTTGAAGCCGATTTCAAAGTCATCACAAAGTGAGCAACAAGGAGGAGGTGTTGCAGGAGGAGGAGGAGGCTGTTCTTGTTAATGTAAAAACAAAGAGAGATTTTGAAAATCTGTTATGATCATATATATTCATATATTACAAATATAATACATTGTGAGAAATAAAAAGAGAAAAAAGTTATCAAATTTTTGTCTATTTTTAGACATTAAAAGAGAGTGAATATATAAGTTCAAAGCTATGTAAACGAG
Organism: Aethionema arabicum; assembly: GCA_000411095.1. Classification (NCBI taxonomy): domain Eukaryota; kingdom Viridiplantae; phylum Streptophyta; class Magnoliopsida; order Brassicales; family Brassicaceae; genus Aethionema; species Aethionema arabicum. The sequence goes on from KE151495.1 coordinate 197,949, forward strand.
GATCTATGGTCATGACAACATCTGACCATTCAATTTTTCCCCAAATCTCATCTTCTTGATCTCTCTTTAATGAAATCTCTGCACACCAAATCTCTAAACTTTCAAGAACTCCTAAACTCACTTCCCAAAACAGTACAATGTTCTTACCAAAGCTGTTTAATCTGCTGATACCATTCTCTTCATCAAAATGAACAAGTCTTGAACCAGAGAAACTCCATTGTAGAGCTTCTAATCCTTTTACTTGTTTCCAGTTCATATCTTTTGCTTCATGGCTATCTAATTCCTTTGGCTCACACCAATACAAATTCCAGAGATGATCACAACAATACAACAATTTCTCTACCACACACCATTGCCTTCTGCTCTCTACTTCTGAATCATTAGGAATCCAGATCATTCCTAAGTTAAACGAATTACAATCCCATTTGCCTTCGCTTAACGAGTAGTAGAAGTTTCTGTTAACGTCATCAATGGCGTAAACCTTTTCGTCTATCACAAGACTTTGATGGATCAAATTACTGCAAATTTTCCAATCTGGTAATGGTAGAGTATCCCAAGTTTGCAGCTTTGGATCGAATACTTCTCCCCAGTTACGAGAATTCGAGTTATCGCAGCGTCCAAACACGTAAATCTTCCCGTTCAAGAATCCAGCCGCTGCAAAAGCACGACGAGCTCCCATAGAAGGGACTCGGAGCCACGTGTGATTCCTGCAATTAAGGAACAAGACATCTGAGGTGTACTCGTCGTCTATAATTCCACCGATTATGTAAATTCCACAATCTACTGCAACGACGGAGGCTGATTCCGGAGTCTGTGAAGGGAAAGAACAGATCGGGATCAGCTGATTTAGGGTTTTAGCACGGCGGAGGATGAACCAGCGTGGGGTTAAGTCAGGAGGGGTGCGTAAGCATACATAAAGGGACTTCTCAGTATAACCCAATTGAGATCTCGTGTTGTAGAACTCCGGCGAAGTCATTAGAGAGTGGTATCTCTTGGAGACAAGAGACAAGGACGATTGATCCAATCTCGAGACTCGAGCTAAGCAGCTCAGAGCCACCGTATCAGACAACGACGATAACGGAGAAGAAGAAGCCTCCTCCGGCTTCTTTTGCTTATACGGTGGCTCATCGGCGCCGGAACTAGACATCCTCGTTACAGTTACTGTTTCAGAGACAAAACTCTTTTTTGGGAATAGAGAAGTTAGTGTCCTTTGTTTACTGTTTATTGGCGGCTCCTGCAAGTTGCAGAGATCTTATGCAGCTACATAAGATCTGTTCAAACACTAAAAGAGATGTTAATGGCTGTACAGTACCCCAAGTGACACATTTTAAGCGATTCAGCAAAATTGAAGACTTGAAATTTCAGAAAAGGAGAGCCGAGTAGTTTATGCACAGAGGAAGTTATCGACATTTATGGAATTTATAACAGAAAGAGTGAGTTTTAAGAAGAGATTTGAAAACATAAAGGAAAAGGCGAAAAGAGGACGTTACAGTTACATATGGTTGAAGCTGTTGTCGCTGTTTTGTCTGACTCTCAGTGTCAGGTAAATCAATATCAATGTTCCCACGCTTGATCTGCAAATTCAAAACCAGTTTCTTAGCTTCATTTACTAACCTTAGATTATAGTTTGATGCAATGTTACATATATAATAGGGATGATGGTTAAAAATGGGGTTTATAAAACTAAATTAATGGTGAGAGTTCAAACCAAAGGTGAGGGAGCAAAGTCGAATTTTAGAAAATTGGGATCTAAAAAACCAAATTGAAAAGTAAGGGTTTTTTTTGCAAAAACGGAAAAAGTAAAGGGCCGTTTCACCATGATCACTGTATAATATTGAGGTTACTTACAGGATGGAGAAAAGGATGACGATTTTCCGTGAATCGAAGGAAGCGGCACGCTTGTATCTTCTCCACCTATTGGTTGGTGCATCATGGGATCGCTCGGAGATGGATTTATCTGTATATATCAGTTCTCAAGATTCAGGGCATATTGCGTCAGATCATCACAAAGATTGAAATGTTGTTATTGTACCTGTACTTAAGCTTGCTTGTCTCTGCAGTATCTTCTGCAGATGCTGTAAGGGATAGTAAACACATAAGACATTTTGTATATCATTTTTATATGGACAAGCAAGACAATGTTGGTTGGAAGATAGAACTTACTACACTCTCGGATTTTGCATTTCCAACAACTTCGTCAGTCTCATCATTGCCTTTCTCGACATTGATATCTACAACACATGATTGGTAGGTATCTGTACTTCCTAGTAACACATTGATGCGGTTCTGTGTTTTTTGGTAATTCAATTGGGCGTCAACAAACATCTGGTTTTTTGATGGAAGCAGAGCCTTCACGAAGCTTAAGAGTGTAAACTGTGAGGTGCATTGTGGGATGGTGTTTCCTTCATCAGGTAGGACTGAGATAGTACACACGTCTTGGCCCTATAAAAAATGGAAAGTTTTAAGGATTTAGCACACTTCATCACTCTAAAAAAATCCTAGTTTTAGGCCAGTGGTCAGAAATGTTTGGGTTGATAAAATTGAAGGAGCAGCCACAAAGGAGTTCTAAGATATACTATAAAAACTCACCAATGAACTATCGACACTAAAATCTTCTTTCAAAGGGAATGCAGCCTCTTTGACAATAAGAGGAAAGACATCTGCAACGAAAAAAGAGAGGTCATTACTTATTACAATGCTTTGAAACTTGTTATGATGCTGAATTTGAACTGCGTAGGTACTTAGAGACTAACGTTACCTATGGCACTACGTTTGCTGCCATCATTGAAGCTCGGCTTAGACGCCTTGAAGCTTGGATACTTAACAGTTGCATTTCCATTCACATCTGCAATACTTCCAAATTGCTGCTTCCCCTGTGAGAATATATCAGTATCTTGTGTAAATTTCATTAATCAAATCACACCGCTAATGATTCAACCAAAAGATCACAAAAGTTTATCAAAAACCACCAAACAACAGTACAAGTGAGTAATCTCTAGATTTACAATTGAGATTTAGATTTGCAAGCTATTGTAACAATTTGTGTTTCTCTTCACATAATTAGTCAATACAATTCATGTCAGTAATCAAAATCACACCATTGAAGATTCACTGAAGAGATTACAAAAGTTGATCCAAATCACCAAGAGATAACAATAGTCCTACGGAAAACAGTAGTCTCTAGATTTCCAATTCTGATTCAAAATTTGCAAATTATTGTAATCATTTTACTTCTCTCAACATAATTGGTCACTTGCATTATACAGTTCGTAGTAGAGTAGTGAATCATAAACCAATCGTTTCTTAAGAAGAGGATCGCTAAATGCAGGAAAATGAAATCAAGAACAAAAGCTTCGAGAATCGAATCTAAAGAGCCATAAGAAGCTTTATCTTCTTCTTTACTCGAAATCGAATATAAGATTTACAAAACCCCTAATCAATCAAACCACGATTCCTCGAAACAAAACAGTTCAAAATTCACTCAATAAACATAAACCAACACTCGAAATAGCCAATCTAACCTCGTCGAAGATATCGCCAGCAGCAGCCATTGAATAGAGAGAGAGAGAAAGGGAAACGGTTTAAAAGAGGAAAACGAAGCTTGAAAACTTGTGTTGTATACAATGCATGTGGAGTAGGTATGAAGCTTTCCTCGTATCGGCAGATTCAAAGATAGAGAGAGAAAGAGAGAGAGGTGTTCACAGATCAGAAGAAGCTCTCCGGGCCCGGCGCGATACGCCTCTGAATCTGTTCATCTGATTGCGACATTACGGTTAACGACAAGTTCTCATTCTTCGCCTCCACATCTAATTTTCCCAAAATACCCTCTTACTTTCTCTTTATTTTCACCCCTTTATTCTCGATTATCTAAATACAATTATATAATTAAACAAAATCAAATTTCTCTTTACAAGAAAATTATTAATTTAATTCTATATTTTATTTAATACAAAATCATTATTCGATTTTTTTTTATTAGTATATGTTTAATTTATATTTCTAAAAGCATCTCCAACCCAAACCTTATAACTTCATTTTTGAGGTTTTTTTATTTCTAATGCAAACCTTAAAACCTTATTTTTAAGGTTTCAAAAACTGAAACCTCAAATTTGAGGTTTCACTATTGAAACCTTAAAAACTTTTATAAATTGCATTTCAATCCCTATAATTTGTATATCATAAATAATTTTGTTAATTTTTTTATTTTATCATTTTAGCCCATTTTTTATTGAATGTTTAAATTATATTTATATTTTTAATTATAATATTAAAATAATATTTACTTAATAATAAAAAATTATTAAAAAAATTAATAATAAATGAAACAATACATAAAAATCATGAAATC
>KE151495.1:202520-215223 GCA_000411095.1 Aethionema arabicum
TAAATACTCACATCAAATTACGTTATAATTTTTTTTGATACGTATATTTTTTTAAAGTAATATAAAAATAATTGATTAGACACTACATAAATAATTACTCTTAACAATAAATGAAATGTTTGTACATTTAATATTAGCTCATAAATAAAATTTACTATGTATGAGCTGTCCATGACATTTACAATACTTTACAACTTTATATAAAAATATTTTTATATTTTTGGGAACAATATGATAAATGATATGCTATAAGAATCAAAACATTTAACCAACCAAATAAAATCCACCCATACCTATTTATTCATGCAAATTTCTATAAATTTTGCTAAAAAAATATAATGTATGATAATCTTACATAATTTATACATAGAAATATTTGTTTTTTTATAAATAAAAACATATATGTGGAAATAAAAAAAAACATATACATATGTTCACGGGTGATTTAAGTCTCTATCTATTTTCTACTTTGCTACACTGCTACTTCGTTACTTGTCCCGTGAACTTACCTTTTGTCTCTTCTTATTTGTTTATTAATTAATTTGTTTGTTTATCATTTATCAATTTCAATATATTTTAATAGATATTAATTCCATTCCATTAATAACATTTGAGAAAAAAACATATATTATTAATTTTAATACGAGTGATAACCTCTCAAATATTTTTTTATAGGTTTCTATATATAAAATATTAAACTAAAATAATTAGAATAACCAAAATAATTTTATTTTTATGTTAAAACTCTCAAACCATTTATAATTCGAAAGAAAAGAAATACTAAAAACTCTTAACTTTATGAATAATCCCTCAAAAGTAACATACCACATTTCAACAATTTTATCATAAATATATTTTTTTTTTATAATTTTAATAACGAAATTATTACCATTTATATACAAATTTTTAAGTTAAAAAAAAATTCTCAAATATCTTTTTAGTAGAGAAACAAAACAAAGACCCCAAAAGAAAAAAAAAGTCAACTGTCAAGTAAACTAAGACACGGCAAACATATACCGTTTACCAATAATAAGTACTAAACCGTTTTAAACCAAACCAAACCGAACCAAAACCGATCAATGTTCAATTTCTCACCTTCTCTTCTCTTTCACTTTGGTCCAAGACTTTCATAAAACAAGATATAGCCATGATCAGTATTGCTTGAATACTCTTGAGATGATCCAAAGAACGTTTGAACAGCAGATTCTTCAATCATTTCAACGTTTTCATCATCAAAAAAGAGCCAATGGTTATGACTTTTCACAAGACTTACATAATGTCCATGGTTCGGTCCACTTCCGACATGAACCACGACAGCAAACAGCGAGTACTCTACGTCTGCATATGGTTCCATTGTGTGGCTTAGTTTTAGCTCTAATGGGAACACAACTCTGTATGATAGCTTCTTGTAACGCCCTAACTGTTCAATGTATTTGAACCGTTTTAAATGAATCACTAAGATGTTTGGAGGTTTCTTTATCTTCATTCTCTTCTGTGCTTCTTGTAAACTGTTTCAATCAAAACAATAACATTAAAGAATCTAACAAAACCCACCACAGAATTGAATCAAAGGAGAATTGAGATGAAATTATACGGCATTTTCGATCTTTAGACCGCCCGAATCTACCCTAAAAGCCAGAAGTCTAATACTTTAGAGAGTGAATTATACAAAGTAGTCATTTTGGTGCATACTATGACTAAACAATGTAGGAAAGGGAAGCTAAAAGACTTGGCATTAAGTTTTTGTAGACTATGAGATGTGGATCTTAGCCTGCTCGAACCTACTCGAAAAGCCAGCTATCATACAAAGTAGCCATTTTGGTGAATAATATGGTTAAAGATTGTAGGAAAGGGGAGCTAAAGGTCTTAGCATTCAGTTTCTATAGCTTATGACATTGAATCTTAGCCTGCCCGAACCTACCTGAGAGCTAGCTAAGCAAAAAGTTTGATACTTTAGCGTATAAAGCCTAGAAAGTAGGTGCATAATTTGACTTTAAACTATAGGAAAGGGGAGCTAAAAGACTAGTATTCAGTTGCAACGCCTATGAGATGTCGATCTAAGCCTGCTTAAACCTACCTGAAACGTCAGCTATGTGTAAAGTCTAATACTTTAGCGCATAAATCATACAAAAGTAGCCGTTTTGATGCAATATAGGAGTTAGTATTCAGATAAGGAACATTTACCTGCAGCATTTGTCACAGAAGAATTTGTCTTCAGCGTGCAGCGTCTCTGTGGAACTGAAGTTTTTCAAACAGCTAGTTATTGAACTGTTCTGTTCAATATCAAGACTTAGGTCTAGGAAAGTTTCGTCCCTTGCTGTCACTGTTTCGCATCGTAGACACCTTGTCTCATTAGTAAGTATCCCCTGTGTTGAATAAAACACATCAAATCTCTTGAAATAATTGATAGGATACGCTTTTTTTCGAGTTATGTTATCGGTGCTTAATGAATCTAAACTAATTAAACAATACTGACCTGAAAAATCTTGTGCACCCAAGTAACAATAGGTTCTTTATGAACACCATTAGTTTGAGGAACTATTAGTCCATTAGCAATCTTTTCGGGAGACGAAGATGAAGCTTCATGGTCAGATTTCGTAGCTTTTGCCTCTTTCTCAAGTATATCAACAAGTTCATTAAGCAAATAATTCAAGAATTCATGTGCATCCTGCAAGAAAACAACAATAACGCGAATTTAATCAAATGTTTTCAACACTTTGAAAACATAAAAACTTTGCAAAAAGGAGCACCTGGTGCATATAACTTCGAAAAAGCTCATTTTGTTTCTTCAATCTCTGTACAAAACGCTTAGGAGCAATCACACCTGTTTTCTTCTTCTGAGAACTTATCTACAGAAACGAAAGAGACAATAATACTAACATTTTTAACCATAACTAAGCAATGGTGTTAATGGTGTTAATGGTGTTGAGATTAGATTGAAGAATACCTGCGAGAATAAGTCTGCAAGACATGTTAAGAGATTCTCTTCAGCATCAGCAACGCTCTTATTACTAGCAAAGTATTCAAGCAATTGTTCACGAAAGGGAACACAGAAGTAAAGAGCCTGCAAAAGGGAGAGATTCAACACATAAACAATTTAGTTCATCAACATAGGCCATTACCTTAGAAATTTGGTAATTTAACAAACTCAGAAGTTTATCTACAAGCTTTAATGTCCAAACTCACAGTCTTCAAGCACCAAAGAATGAAGTACACGTTTCAATTGAGTGACGTGAATTCTCGAATTTGACAAATTAAGGTCAAATCCAGAGGCAAAATTCTATCACATTTTGAAGAAAATCCAGTAATTTAACAAACCCAGAAGTTATCATCAAAGGCAAAATCAGCTGCACAAATGAAACTGAACATAGGGGAATCTACAGGAAGTGAACCAATTAATCACAAATTTGACGAATTAAGACCAAAACCAATAAGGAAAATTGTTTAATTTTCAATAACAATCAGTAATTGAACAAACCCATAAGAAATCATCAAAGGCCAAAACGAATTCGCCCAAATCAAATTCGAGATAGGGAATCTTAGAGGGAATGAACCTAGAATACAAATTGGGGATAAGAGATAGAGAGAAGAGGACCTGCAAAACGCTGTTACAGTAACAAGTATTGCCGAAATTCTCGAATCCGAAGTAACGTTCTCCTTCGGGGAACTGGTCGCCGAGAGCTTTCTCGAGTTTGGAGCCCGCGGCGCCCATAAGCCCTAAAACTAGCCTGCGTATCACCGTTTTGTCTGATCTTGACTCGTCCGATTTGACTCGGAGATTCAGAAGAAATTAATACCCGTCGTATCTGGGTTTGTTTCGATTCGATCGGAGATTGGATAATTTTAGATTTCGCAGGAGTCGAAAGTCGAAAGTCCGAAGAGAATCGATATTATAAAGTTTCGATTTTTTATTTTTTTTGGTTCTGTTTTACTTTTAAAGCGAATCAAGAAGGAAACTGTCGAATATAAAAAAGAAGAGAGAGACCCAAAAAACCCCAATATTTTTAAGAAATGCAAATAAAGCCCCGATATTTAACAAATTTACAAATTTTGACTTTGCAGCAATATTTATTTATTTAATTATAAAGAACAATAATTTCTAAGCAATTCAAAAACACAAACGCTTCTTAAAATGTCAAAAGTTAAAAGCAATTTAAAATTAATATAATTGTTGGTTTTGGGCTAATATGTAACTTATAAGTATCTTGAGGTTTATATTAACAAACTTAAAATCATTCAGGACAAAATTGCAATATCAGTATACTCATCATTTTCATTTGCTTAAACGACAGCGTTTAGGTCATTCATGGCTTAACTATAAAACCCATCTCCCGCCGTCGTCGCCGTCACCATAGATAGAGAACGATGGAAGACGACGATATCGAAACCCTAGATCCGGTGTTGAAGAAGAAGCAAAATGACATGCTCGAACGGCTTGCTGCTCGTCATCAAGCTCGAAAATCCGATTCAGTTGACTCTATTTCCTCTTCGTCTTCCACTTTCGAATCAACCTCTTCGTTCCTCGCCAAATTTTCAGATTCGAAACGGTCTATTGAATCCCGAATCTCCGAGTCACGAATCGCTTCCACGTCGGCGGATTCGACGAAGCTGAAATCGGATCTTGCTGAGATCTCCTTAGCGATTGACAATCTCGAGAAGCTTCTAGCTGAGAATTCGTATTTCCTTCCGTCATACGAGGTTCGATCATCTCTTAAATCTGTTTCCGATCTCAAACATAGTCTCGAGAGCCTCTCCGTTGAGTTAATCCCGAAGAAAAAGTTCTCGTTCAAGACCAAATCGGCGTCGAGAAAACCAGAATCCAAACTCCCTGAGATTCAGAAATCAGATGTTGTTTCACCTCCAAAATTCCCCGTCCGTGATTCTCCAGGATTCAGGAACAAACACGGAGAAACTCTATTCAAAAATTTCAGAGACTCCTCAATTGGAGAATTCACATTGTCAGATCTTGATTCCTGTCAAGTAAAATTAACTGGAACTGTTAACTCTCTCTTCATTCACCGATTGAAAAACTGCAATATCTACACAGGTCCAGTAATTGGTTCAATTCTGATTGATGACATTGAAGATTGTGTTCTTGTTTTAGCCTCACATCAGATCAGAATCCATTGCGCCAAGAAGAGTGATTTCTACCTAAAAGTCAGGAGTCGTCCAATAATTGAAGACAGCAATGGAGTCAGATTCGCGCCTTATTGTTTAGAATACGAAGGGATCAATGAAGATTTGAAGATTGCAGGGCTAGAAGAGGAGACAAATAACTGGAGCAATGTAGATGATTTCCGATGGCTGAGAGCTGTACAATCACCTAACTGGTCTATCTTACCAGAAGAAGAAAGAGTTTCTTCAGTTTCCATTGATTCCTAAATCAATCAACAAAGGTACACTAATCAACTTCCAGCTTATGAGTTTGAACATTTACAAAGGGGTCAAAAGAAGCATTTTTTTGATCAATTGTTAAATTACTGGATTGAGAAGACTACAATTGAATCCATAAGATCCAACACACCATGGAGATGTTGATTCTTGATCAAATCATCAGAATTCAGAAGTATCAATCAGTTCTTGAATCACTTTTCAAGCTTGTGTCTTTGAAGTAAGTAGTTTCTTGATTAGTTATCTGTTTATTGGAAATGAGATTAGATTCTGAAGAGTGAAGAGTACAATCAAATATTCATATGTGTAATGGAATCATTTGGAGGATTATCTAGTTTTGAGAATTTACGAGCATGTTCGTTAAATTACTCAAATCATGGGATGTATATTAGGATCGGTTCAAACCGGTTAAACCGGTTAAAGCCGGTTATGTTCTTACTTCGTTAGGCTTCCAGGTTTGATTAAGCCCAATATTAATGTTGGGCCCATCTGTGAAAAAGCCCATGATAATAAATAGACCGACTGCTTTGACTGTTCTTTATCACAATTGTATTTGAGTCTATTGACTATTGACACTAACCAACAATCAACAAATTACTTCATCTTACGTTTTAAAATATATATTAAATTAATTTTATGATTTTTGGTTAAAATTGCAATCAATTTTATAAAATCTAGGCAAAACATATGAAATTATTATTATGAATAAATGAATAGTATAACTTATAAATCACATGGTGTTGGAAAATGAGCATGGGTAGGTTGGTAGGTGGAAAAGTCATGTAATTATTTCTCTAGAGACTAGCCTCCAACAGTGACCCATACTTTTTTTTCTTACTAGTGAACAAAATATGGAAAAAATTCAATTTTAAATTATTAAAGCAAGCTGAAAAAAAAATTATTAAAGCAATAATTTAGCCTTGATATTAAACTTATTAATCATCTCTAAAGAGTCTTAGCTTTTAAAGGGTTAATTATGAATTTTCGAGTGAAATTTAGATAAATTGAATGTTACTAGTTGAAATTTGAGACATTGATATTAGTGAAATCTTTCACAAAATATATATATATATATAATATATATACTAAAAGTAAGTCAAATATATATATATATATATATATATAATATTGACTGCCACTTTCTTGCTTAAATTGATTGATTAACATTCAGAGATGATATGAAAGTTTACCAATACAATTTCAACATAGGAAAATAAAAATGATTTTAGAATAAAGTTATTTTTATATATTTGTTTTAAGACTGGAATATGATCATGTGTTTTTGGTGGATGAATAGATACACAATTTGTTGGTACCAATGAGTCATCTTTCTCACCAGTTTTCTTCCTCTCTATATATTTTCAAATTAATCCAATCTTTTTAATACATATTTTTATTAAATCTATAAATTTATTTTCTACATTGACGTTTTTCCTAACATCACATAATTGTACAACATTAATTAATAATAAAAAAGAACCCTTAACCTTCTTTGACCGTCGGATTCAATGGAGAGGTTAGCTATCAGAGCATCACGACCGTCGATTTACTCTTGCTCTATTCCTCATCTTCACGGCGGATCTCAGCCGCGTGATGGTTTTCTCCGGTTACAAACGTCGTCAAATGCTTCGGATAATTCCAAATTAGTCACGAATTTGACTTCTTCACGGCCCATCTCCGCCGTCAATGTTTCTGCTCAAGCTTCCCTCACCGCTGATTTTCCCGCCATTTCAGGTTTTTCAATCTTTCTCATTAATTCTTCGTATTTCGACATCTTTAGTGATTTAAACTTCTGGGTTCTGCAAATTTCTATGATTCTTGATACAATTATCATTAATTCTGTAGAAAAATCTAAACTTTGTGTTAACTCTCTCTAAGTTTCTCCCTGATCTCCATATTTTAACATGTCCTTTAGTGATTTAAACCTCTGGGTTTAGCAATTTTCTATGACACATAATGCAAAATACAAAAAAATCATGTGAAAAAACATGAGAAGGTTAATGATTTAATGAATTTAATTGAGCAGAAACGAAAGTGAAAGAGAAGAAAATAAACGGAGAAGAGAAAGCAGAGAACATAGTATGGCATGAGAGCTCGATTTGCAGATGTGATAGACAACAACTTCTTCAACAAAAGGGTTGTGTCATTTGGATCACTGGTCTCAGCGGTTCAGGTTTCTTTTTTAATTTCATTAAATTAATAATAATATTTAATATTAATCCAAACAAAAATCATTTAGAATATATTTATAAGCTTATAGTCTTAATTTATATTAAAAAACTATCTAAAAATCACACATTTTTCCTTTTATATGCTTCAAATTTATCTTATTTTTCAATTACTGATCAAATGATTGATATTTTGATCGAAAATGTTGCAAAAATTAATAGTTTTCTTGTAATATTAGTATTAAATTATTAAATATTATTGCATTTTGTAATAAACACAACAAAAACTAATTAACATTTTATAGAATAAACTTAAAACTATGTTAATATTTGAATATTTAATATTAATATCATTGCGGTTGATATTTAAATTTATGTACATAAATTAAAATATGATTAATTTAATTAATTAAATGTGTTAACAGGGAAGAGTACAGTTGCTTGTGCATTAAGTAAAGCATTACATGAAAGAGGCAAACTTAGTTACACACTTGACGGTGATAACGTCCGTCATGGTCTTAACCGGGATCTTACTTTCAAAACCGAACATCGTACCGAAAACATTCGCAGGATCGGTACACTTTCTATTTCTTAAAATTGATTTTATTTTTGTATATTTCAAAATTAATAATAATTTAATTTATTTTGTTTAATTTCAGGAGAAGTTGCAAAATTATTTGCTGATGTTGGTGTAATTTGTATAGCAAGTTTGATTTCACCGTACCGGAAAGATCGAGATGCTTGCCGTTCTTTGTTACCGGACGGTGATTTCATTGAAGTACGTTTTATTTTTAATTTAATTTAATTATTATATTAGATTTTCAATTTTATTAATTTCAATTTAATTATTAATGTGACTTTTTTTGGTTTTTTAGGTGTTTATGGACGTTCCACTTCATGTATGTGAATCAAGAGATCCTAAAGGGTTGTATAAGCTCGCACGTGCCGGTAAAATCAAAGGTAAACACACACACACACACGTGTAACTTTTCAAAATGTTGACTTTGACTTTTGATTGTAATTTTGTATATATAAAGAATTTTAGGTTTTTATATTTTGATGTATTTATGGTAAACTTATTATATTCAAGAGATTTAACAAAACTATAAAATATTGAATTTTAATGTTTATTAATGATCATATTAAAAAGTATAATTATTGATTGATTTTTTAATTATTTAGGTTTTACTGGAATAGACGATCCTTACGAGGCACCATTGAATTGCGAGGTTCGTTATATATATATATATATATATATATGTTTTTCAATAAATTAATTTAATTTGAGAGATAAAATTAGNGGTTAAATTATTTTTTGAAATAATTATTAATATTGATGTATAATGTGTATAAAAATGCAGGTAGTGTTGAAACACACAGGAGACGATGTATCATGTTCGCCACGTCAGATGGCTGATAATATTATCTCTTACTTGCAAACCAAAGGGTATCTTGAGGGATAAATTCATTAATTAAGTCTCAAGAGGAAAATTTGGAAAATATTTATATTTATATTTTTATAAATTATTAGAGTAATTAGTTTAGTTAATAAAGAGTTGCTATTGCATTGCAATCTTTAATATATATGCTGTTATTATGTAATGTGAGTATCAATAAAAATGACTCGTTGTTATATTTATCTTGTCCTCAATTTATATTTATATATATTAATAAGTATTTTGAACTCAAATTCATTGATAGATCTAAAAAACATAAATTAATTTTTTGTTAGTTTTTTCAAAATTAAAAAAAAAATATAATATAAATTTTTATTTTAATTAATATAATTGAGGTCTTAATGATGACACAATTACAAGAAATTGAACACTCATAAAAATTAATGAGTTGATTATAATGTTAATATAATATTCCACCAGTGTGTACTATTACTATACATATATATTACACCAATGTGTAATATAATTTCATAATAAAAAATATTCTCCAAAAAAAACAAATTAAAAATTAAGAGGTATAATACGAACGATATATAACATCTTGGAGTTTCTATGTTTCTTCCAAAATTGCATAAATTATTCTAAATTAAAATGTGAATTTATGAATGATTAATAGGTATTTTTCCTTAATTAATCATGCGAACTAGGGTTTAGAATTAGCATAATTAAAGAATATAAATATAATATATTAGTTTAAACGTTTTCCCTGATTAGATTATTGTATAATAATGTAGATAATGTCTTAAGCTAATTGATTACATCATTTTCTTTTGTAACTATTAAAATCAAACATTATCTTTGAACAAAATTCAAACATATAATTGATATATAAAGTTCAAAGTAATAATTAACGGTACAATGAAATTATAATTTAAACGCTATAAATTTTGTTTATTACATAAATTTGATCATTATATTTTGCATAACTAATCAGTATGATATAAAATTCTCTTATTTCAATTCTTTACCGACAAAAAATAACGTAATATATATCACTAATTAATAATCACTTTACAATTGTAAAATAACAGCTATATATTGATTTATTGCTAAAAAATTAAGTAAAATCTCATATCCGTCGTTTTAATTAAGTATCAATATTTCAATTCAAATTAGGGATTTCTTCCTCAAGATTAGAGTTTACGGTTTAGAGTTTTCTTCCTCAAGATTACAGTTTAGGGTTTTGTTCATCAAGATTAGGGCTTAGGGTTTAAGAACCTTCGATTTCTCTTTTTGTAGCATTAACAATAGTGGCACGGAGAAGGATAACCGTGAGGCACAACAGAGTATGCATAATTAAAAACTTTTCCTCCATTTATTTCCTCTCCAAAAAAAAACCCTAATATTTTCAAAATTGACATTTTGCACCCCCAAAATTGTACACCAGGACATTATCCAAGTACTATTGTCTCGTGCTAGGGCTACTCAACATATGATCTACATAGAATCAGGAGAAGGCTACATTTCTAATGTCTGGCTAACTCTAAATAATCTAGAGTGGACAGTCTACAGATTCTCTGTAAGTGTTTTCTTGTAATCATTCAATAGAAGAAGATTCAAAAATTGAGTAGCTAAAGAAAACATATATGAACAGGATAATCCTCGCCGGATACTTAACAATTAAACTCTCTTTTTTTAAATAAATTTGAAACTTATTATACGTATTTCACGTCTATTCGCATAGATTAATCAAATCATAATGTAGCTAACACATTACAAGTGTTTCTCGAAATTATTATTTTAATTTTATGTGAAGTTTTTTTTTCTTTAAATAATGCGATTTGTGAAAGAATTTGACAGGTGAGATTTTGGTAGATAGAACACGTTTTTAATAAAATGAATGCATGCATGCATTATGTGTAGATATATATATTATATATATTTATATATCCAAACAAATTACATCTACCTTGGTTGTTGGATATAACAATCCCACGTGATTTATGTTCACTTGTAAGTGACAATTATTAGCAATAATATCCATTTATATATACATAATTATATAATACTCCAATAAATTAAAACATATATATTTTCGTATATGTACCAAAAAATATAGGTTATATACTCCAAATGACTTTAATCATTTGATATAATGGCGCTCTCTAGGAAGTCCACAACTTTTTATCATAACTATATATCTTAAAAATTATATGTGTAGTTTACTCTTAAAATTATTTTTATTAAAGTATACTTAATTTCCGAAGAACTTTGGACTGAATTTATCTAAAACAAAATTATATTAGCAAAGATATGCATATACATTTCCTTTTATATATGTGAACATTTTTTTTGGAATCAAAGTTTTCAATATTAGTCTTAAATATTTTCAAAACAAAACTTCGGATTGAACATTTCGAAAAGGAATATCTATATTTTAGATTAAGGTATATATACGATATATTTCTTTTAAAAATAAAATTTTAAAATTTTTATTGAATAAATTTAGTAGAAAAATAATAATCCGAAATGCATTAATATTCATAAACGAAAAAACCCTAGAAATTTCGTGATTTATTCACAAAAAAAACGAAATTTCAAATAGTCAAATTAATTAGACTTTAGAATTGTGGACAACATCAAAGTATAAAGTCAAGTGGTCATTGCACTCATTCAAGCTCGAGAGAGTTGAGACAATTTTGAATCTTTTCACGAATTGATATTTATATAAATATCAATAATTTGAATTTTATTTGCCAAATTTGACTAGGTTTAAGATTATATATTAATTATTCAAGTAAATTTCTATTTACGTTAATACCTATAACTTAAAACATGTTACATATTAAAATTTATATTTTCAACTTAAAACATGTTAATATTTATAAGTTCTAGATATATTTACTCAAAACACGTAAAAATCTTTCTAATTTTTTATTAGAATGTAAGACATTATCATAATACACATTTTAATTTAATCTCAAAACGCGTATAGAAATTAATACATAGACCATAGTTTAGAAAAAAAAAATTTGAAGAGTTGAAATTATTTTTAATTGACTAAAAGAGTTATATGATAAGACTCAAAACGGTGTCGTGTAATGGATACACTTGTGGAGCCCACAAACGACGAAGTTATTGACTTGTTAGTTAGTGTAAGTAAGTAACTCAATATCTTCTCGCATCAATTCCACGAGCCTTTTTGACAGGTAAACTCTACCCTCCAAATCTATATTCCCCATAACTATTTTATTTTTTTATTAATTTGTTAAAGGTTTTTAACTTTTAAAAAATCTTTAAAAATCAAATTTTATATTATATAAAAAAATTCATCCACGTGAAAAACAATGTATACAGAGCAAAAGAGAGTATAGTACAATCAAAAGTTTTTTTTGTTGTGAAATTAGTATACTCAAAAAAGTTATAAATAGATATAAATGTATATAAAAAATAGAACAGTAATGAAGACATCGAGTATATTCAAGTTTGAGAAAAAAACAATGAATTTATCGACTTATTTTTTGTAATTAATTATAGGATTATAAATTTTATGAAATTGTAAATTATTTTCAATTCAAATAAAATTTTTTACGTATATTAATGGACTGTTATACTTTATTTGGTTGAGAATTTACGTATATTAATATTAGGATAAACATATCTATTTATCCAAATATATTATTTTCAAACTATATATGGCAAACCACATATATATATATATATATATTATATATATATATATATATA
>KE151495.1:223566-247591 GCA_000411095.1 Aethionema arabicum
ATCCAAATTTTATTCATCAAAAATAACCTCAGTTTTTTTTTTTTTTTCAGAAAAAATAACCTCAGTTAAAAAAATAATTATCTATCTCAAAGAATAAATACATTCTCTTTTTATCAATTAATGTCAATTATTGTTATAGTATTTATTAAGACCAAACATACATATAAATTGTTGTTCGGCAGATATTTATATGCATTTATAAAACGAGGAATTTTGGCAGGTCACCAACAAAAAATTTTACAATCCTCTTTAGAATTATTATATTATTAAACAATATTATCTTTATTATTATTAATAATATTTTTGAACATTGGAATTGTAATATTCAACATCATTGTTAGTTACTCAACATGGACCCAACCTTCACATACTATCACACCAACTTCTTCCTAGCAGTTTCCCGCATCTAGGGGCATTTTAGTAACTTCACATATATAATAACTTTATGTAATCTTATAAATTGGAAGGTGAAGAGAATTCTCAAAGTAGAAACAAGAAAACACAAAACACATTTTCTCTCTCTAAAACCCTAAAAACACAAAAACATGAATACTTTCATTTCAAACTCATCAGATCTCATAGCAGAAGAACCTACAAAAACGACATCGTTTTACAACATGTATCTAATCACAACACTTCAAGCTTTTGCTATCATAACCATTGTAATGATCATCAAGAAAATGTTTTCCACCAATGAAAAGAAGAAACTCTCTCTCCCGCCAGGACCGAAAGGATGGCCGGTGATCGGTATGATCCCGGCCATGCTTAAAAACCGACCAGTTTTCAGATGGCTACATAGCATCATGAAAGAACTAAACACAGAGATAGCTTGTATAAAGCTAGGAAACACTCACGTGGTCACTGTGACGTGTCCTAAAATAGCACGTGAGATTCTTAAACAACAAGATGCTCTTTTTGCATCAAGACCTTTAACATATGCTCAAAACATTCTCTCTAATGGTTACAAAACTTGTGTAATCACACCTTTTGGTGAACAATTCAAGAAGATGAGGAAAGTAATCATGACCGAACTCGTTTGTCCTGCGAGACATCGATGGTTTCACGAAAAAAGAGACGAAGAAACCGATCATTTAACCGGTTGGTTATACAATATGGTTAAAAATACCGAAACGGTCGATATGAGATTTGTTACAAGACATTATTGTGGTAATGCAATCAAGAAGCTTATGTTTGGAACTAGAACGTTTTCGGAGCAAAGTAGACCAGATGGTGGACCGACCGAAGAAGATATTGAACATATGGAAGCTATGTTTGAAGGATTAGGGTTTACTTTTTCGTTTTGTATTTCGGATTATCTTCCGATTTTAACCGGTCTTGATCTTAATGGTCATGAGAAGATTATGAGAGAATCAAGTGCAATCATGGATAAGTATCATGATCCAATTATTGATGAAAGGATTAAGATGTGGAGAGAAGGAAAAAGAAACAAAATTGATGATTTTCTTGATATTTTTGTCTCTATTAAAGATGAAAATGGTGATCCTTTACTTACTGCTGATGAAATCAAACCCACAATTAAGGTAATAATCACGTTACATTTACATTTTTTACTCCTATAATATAAAATTTTAGTTACTTTAATTAGTTATAGTAGTTTAATAGTCATTTTTCTAGTCTAACACATGCTTCTTCTTTTTTTCTTTCTAACATGCTTTTATTCATCTATTACGATATTTAGTACAATTCTTTTTTTATTTAGGAGTATCCGTTATTAAAATTTTGATTAATTTAGGTAAGAAAATGTAAATTATGCTTATTTTTGTTAGCATATATATTGGTCTGCTTTTGTGTGCAACTTGGTGAAAATTTGGATCTCCATATTAAATATAATATTATAAAAAATTATATTTTCTTAAAAAAATGTTTTTTTGTTTAATTAAACTTGTGTTTAAAAAATTTCAAGACCTGACTGATTTGACGTGAAATAATTAAATGATGGAGATTATAATCCAATATTATATTATAACTAAAAATTATAATAATTTTTTTAACAAAATGATTTTTTTTGTTTGAGAAAAAAATGATTTTTTTTGTCTATCTTAATTTAGGGTTTTAATTTAATATTTTCTAGACCGACCCTAATTAATCGTACATGAAATAATTGGTTGAAATAACAATCATAACTTTTTTTTTATGAAATAATTTTAATAAACTAAATAAAATCAATATATATATNTCCCTCAAACGCCGTAGAATGGGCAATGGCAGAAATGATAAATAAACCAGAAATCCTTCAAAAAGCAATTGAAGAACTCGACAGAGTTGTCGGAAAATCAAGACTTGTTCAAGAATCAGACATCCCAAAATTAAATTACATTAAAGCCATTCTCCGTGAATCTTTCCGTCTTCACCCTGTAGCCGCCTTTAACCTCCCACACGTGGCACTCTCTGATACGACCGTCGCCGGTTACAATATCCCTAAAGGAACTCAAGTTTTACTTAGCCGTTACGGTCTTGGTCGTAACCCAAAAGTTTGGTCTGATCCGTTAAGTTTTAAACCGGAAAGACATTTAAATGAATGTTCTGAAGTTTTGTTAACCGAAAATGATCTTCGGTTTATTTCTTTTAGTACCGGAAAAAGAGGTTGTGCTGCTCCGGCGTTAGGTACGGCGTTGACTACGATGTTACTTGCGAGACTTTTACAAGGTTTTAATTGGAAATTGGCAGCGAATGGTGAGTCGACACGTGTTGAATTGGTGGAATCTAGTCATGATATGTTTTTGGCTAAACCTTTGGTTATGATTGGTGAGTTGAGATTGCCGGAGAATCTTTATCCGGCGGTTAAGTGAGATAAACCGATGGGTGATTTAAAATTATAAATATATAATTTGACGTTATATATTTATATGTATTGTATGGATTTTTATTTTATATCATTATGTAATCATCAACTTCGGTTGATTTTGTGGAGATCACTTGAATTGTGTCTCTTCTTCTTCTTTTGTTTTTTTTTTAAATTTTTATATAAATAAAAATTTCACTTTGTCTTTTTTTTGATAATATAAGGATATTATTATTAGTTATTAATTAATTTATTGTTTTTAATTAGTTGATAATAACTTAATTAAAAAGGAAATTATTCTATTTGGACTAAACTAATTAAAATTTACATATATAATAAATTTATCTTTTTATATTATTCTCATAATTTTTTTTTGTCAAAATTGATAATAGAAACTGTTTTTTTTTTATTTCACAAAAATTGTTTTTTTTTGTTCAATAGACATTAATTCTTTTTAGTTAAATAAAAAAAAATTAAAGAGGACACATTTTTTCTAATGGCGGTTGTTTCCATTGGAGAGGCGCATTTGGAATTGAAACTATGCAATGCTCATATTGAAACGAGTTTCTCTCTTTAAACCCAGATTTGGCTCTATAGGAACGATTTTTTCCTCTTCTTCTTTTAGCTACATTGATCGTCGTATTAGCGAGTTTCTGTACAATCAGAGCTCAGAGTTTGAATCTTTACTTAAACACCACGGGATTATTATCACAACAGGGAATTCTGATAATGTTTTCATTGCATCGAAGCTGATTTCTTCTTACGCTTCTTTTGAAAAAGCTAATTTGTCTACTAGAGTCTTTGATTTAGTGAATCGAAGAGATGGATTTTTATGGAATTCGATTATTAAAGCACATTTCTCCAATGGGGATTATCGTCAAGCGTTGGGTTTCTTCTTTTCAATGTTGTTGTCTGGTCAATCGATTGATCAATTCACTACTCCTATGGTTGTTTCTTCTTGTGCGGAGCTTTTGTGGGAAGATTTTGGGTGTTTCGTTCATGGATTGGTCTTGAAACATGGAGGATTTGAACGAGACAGTGCTGTTGGAGCATCTTTTGTCTACTTTTACACGAAATGTGGAGGTTTAAAAGATGCCCGCCAAGTGTTCGACGAAATGTCTGTGAGAGATGTAGTTGCTTGGACTGCAATAATATCTGGGCATGTGCAGAATGGAGAGAACGAGAGAGCTTTGGAATATCTTTCTAAGATGCAGAGTGTTGATTCTGATACTGAAAAGCCGAATTCAAGAACCCTAGAATGTGGATTCCAAGCTTGTATAAATTTAGGAGCTTTAAATGAAGGAAAATGTCTTCATAGCTTTGCGATGAAACAAGGTTTATCTTCTTCCAACATAGTTCAGTCTTCAGTGTTTTCATTGTATTCAAAATGTGGGAATCCAATTGATGCTTATCTTTCATTCCGTGAGCTTAGTAATGGAGATATGTATTCATGGACTTCCATTATAGCTTCATTAGCAAGATCAGGGAACATTGAAAAGAGTTTTGATATGTTTTGGGAAATGCAGTCTAAAGGATTACAGCCAGATGGGATTGTTCTGAGTTGTTTGGTTAATGAATTCGGTAAATTGATGCTAAGAGCCAAAGGAAAAGCTTTTCATGGAATCATTATTAGACATTGTTGGTCTTTAGATGATGTCGTTTGCAATTCATTGTTGTCAATGTACTGCAAATTCGAGCTTTTATCTGTCGCCGAGAAGCTTTTCCTCAAGATACGTGAAGGAAACAATGAAGCTTGGAATACAATGATTAAAGGCTATGGTAAAATGAAATATGACATAAAGTGTATTGAATTGTTCAAAGAGATTCAGAATCTTGGAATTGAAATTGAGTTAAGTAGCTTTGCATCTGTCATCTCTTCATGTTCTCATATAGGAGATGCGTTACTCGGCAAGTCATTGCATAGCTATGTTGTTAAATGTTGCTTAGATCATAAAATTTCTGTGATCAATTCTCTTATAGATTTCTATGGAAAGATTGGAGATTTAGCTGTTGCTTGGAAGATGTTTTCTGAAGCTGATGATAAGAACACTATCACATGGAACATAATGATTGCTTCTTATGTTCATTGTGAGCAATCTAAGACAGCTTTTTCATTGTTTGATAGAATGACTTCTGAGAATTTCCAACCAAATTCTGCTACTTTGGTAACTCTGCTAACGGCGTGTACCGAAATTGGATCTCTGGAGAAAGGGGAAATGATTCATCAACACATCAATGAAAAAGGGTATGAAATGAATCTATCTCTCACAACTTCATTGATTAACATGTATTCAAAATGTGGAAGACCTGAGAAATCACGAGAACTCTTTGATTCTGTAAACAACAAGGATACAATCTGCTGGAATGCGATGATTTCTGGGTATGGAATGCACGGAAATGTCGACTCCGCTATAAATCTATTCAATCAAATGGAAAAATCTAATGCAAAACCGACAGAAACTACATTTCTTGCTCTTTTAACAGCTTGTGCACACGCAGGTTTAGTAGAACAAGGAAAGAACATGTTTCGAAAGATGAATGAGTATAATGTGAAACCGAGTTTGAAACATTACTCTTGTATGGTGGATTTGTTAGCTAGGTCCGGTGATTTGAAAGAAGCTGAGGAAGTAGTAATGAATATGCCAATGTTAGCAGATGGAGTTATATGGGGGAGTTTGTTGAGTTCATGTATGATGTATAATGAGTTTGAGATGGGGATTAAAATGGCGAAATGTGCGATTTCGAGTGATCCAGAGAATGATGGATATTATGTGATGCTTGCAAATGTGTACAGTGCTGCAGGGAAGTGGGAATTAGCTGAAATGGTGAGAGAGATGATGAAGGAAAAAGGAGTAGAGAAGAGAGCTGGACATAGTCTAGTGTAGTGTACTCTAAGTTTAAGTACTTCTCTTGTTGCAGGAGATTGAACAAATTGGTGGGGACCACGAGTCAGGTCCACCGGAGGGGTCCGNAGCTCACAGTTAGCATATGTTCAAAAAAAAATCTATCTCTTTTGTTTTCATGATATTAATTTTGGAATAATAAAAAAATGTAACCTTGATGTATATTTTATCTCTAAAATTCATTAAAGTTTTATTCTTTTGACCAGTTTACGTTAGGTAATTTCAAATTTGTAGCCGTTGTAACTTGTATAAATTACTTCCTTTTTTAATTTGGTCCAAGTATTGGGAAATTTTTTTATAAGTATAATAAATTGATAGTCTCCGCAAATAAAAGGTTTAAATTCTACGTTTTCTACATACAATTAATTTTTTCCAATAAGTTTAATTTATTACACATTGTATTAAATTTCTATTTATACTTATTTGACTTGAGATTTAAATAGAAAGTAATTAACATAAATTTGACTCAAAATTCACATAAAAATACAAATTGCGTTGTTTTATATTTACTTTTTTTCACCAACAAAAACAAAAATGAAAGGTGTCAAAAAAAAATTCAAAGAACCATTTTTTTCTAAATTATAGTCACTATCACATTAAAGAAAATATAAATCAGTACACGTTAATTCAGAAACAATACAAAACTATTTACCAAAAAAAATGCCACTATAACCAATCAAAACCCTACACGTCATAAACCCCCAATTTTATTCGTTTTTAAACTTTAATTTTATTCTCCAATTATTTTTTACTTCTTTACTTCTTCTCCTCAAGCTTCTCTCTACAATGGCGACTTGTTTCAGCTACGTTTCTTCTCGTAACAAATATTACCGTTACAGTTTCTCCCGTGCCGGTCTCCGATCATCCACCACTGATCTCTCCGACGGTACAATTATTCACTGTTGGGTCCCACAAATCCACATCGATACCAAACCTTCTCTTCTCTTACTCCATGGAATCGGAGCTAATGCCATGTGGCAATGGGACCGGTTTATTAACCGGTTTATTTCCCGGTTTAATGTTTATGTACCGGATTTAATTTTCTTCGGCGATTCCTACACCACTCGACCGGACCGGTCCGAGTCTTTTCAGGCGAGATGTGTTATGGCGGCGATGGAAAGTCACGGTGTTCGGAAAATGTTTGTTGCTGGACTGAGTTACGGTGGATTTGTGGCGTATTCTATGGCGGCGCAGTTTAAGGAGAGGGTAGAGAGAGTTGTGCTAATATGCGCCGGAGTGAGTTTAGAGGAGAAAGATGTTGAGGATGGGATGTTTAAAGTGAAGAGTGTTGAAGAAGCTGCGAGTGTTTTGTTTCCTCAATCTCCGACTATGCTCCGGCGACTTCTCCGGTTATCTTTTTATAAGCCGCCGATTTGGGTACCTTCTTGGGTTGCTAAAGACTATATTCATGTAAGTTATAAAGTTTAGTCCTTTTTGTAGATTTAGTTCACTAGTCGTCATTGTTTTTGATAAATCATTGAAAATTTGATTAAAGTTTGATCCTTTATGTGTATTTAGTTCATGGGTTTTTATAGTTTTTTATAAGTCATTGAGAATTGATTAAAGTTTTGTATGTTTAATTTATGGGGTTTCATAGTTCTTGATCTAGTGTGGTGTGTTCTTGTTTTTATATCAATATTTCATTAAAAATTGATTAAAGTTTAGTTCTTTTTGTAGATTTGAGTCTACACAATTCTTGATTTAGTGTAATGTTCTTGTTTATTTGATTAAAGTTTAGTCCTTTTTGTCTGTTTGATTGTTGGGCTTTCATAGTTTTTGAGTTATAGTGTATTGGGTTCTTGTTTTTAGCTTCAAAAGAATCAATCTTTGATGTTTTCACAACAAAAAGTAGATTCCTTTTGTCTGATTGATTCGATCTTTGGTCTCTTTGGTGCAACCAAAAGTGTTTAGTTTAAAGGTTTTGTGTTTAAATATAGATTGTTGTGTGTTGCAGGTAATGTGTAAAGAGTATCTTGAAGAGAGGAAAGAACTTGTGGAAACTCTTCATAAGGGTAGAAAATTAGCAAATCTTCCAAAGATCACTCAGGTTTTTGTTCATTTTCATATCAATTATTCATCATTTAATCAAATAAATAAAAAAATCCTCAATTTTTTATGACAAATTTCTACCTCAATGTGAATTTATGTTGTGTGATTTTGTTTTGTTTCTATCGATCTGATTCTATTGACAACAGGATAATTTATAAGGTTTTTGCAAATTTGTCGTAATACATGAGAGTATAGCGATAATACCATTAAGTATAGTGTTATGATATTTTTGTGAAAATTTTTTGAATTAGAACATTTTTGAAAATCCTCCAATTTTTTTAGCGGTTTTCTTTTTTTAATAAAACATGCTTTTTTTTTTTGTTGAATTTAGTGTGATTTTTTTATGTAGCCGATATTGATGATATGGGGAGAAGAAGATCAAGTATTTCCAATAGAATTGGCATATCGATTAAAAAGGTAATTTTTCACATCTATTATTTAATTTCGATTTTGTTGTGTGTGTTTTAATCATATTTTTTATATCTGTTAGTTTTTATTTTATTTTGCAGACATATAGGAGAGAAGAATGTGCAATTAGTAAAACTAAAAAAGACAGGGCATGCAGTTAATGAAGAACAACCTAAGAAAATGTATAAATATATGAAATCTTTTCTTTGGGAAGACATTTAAATTAAGAAAAGCTAAGAAATATGTAGCAACACTTCATGTTCAAAAACATATATTAAGTACTTTTGTTTCAGTTTTTTTTTTTTAAATTTTGGCTGGATCACAAAATTCGAATATTCCATTTTATATTATTTATTTATAACTAATTGATTTTATATATTTTTTTCCTCCTTGATTTTATTTACTTAAAAAAATACAGAGAGAAATTATACGTGTTTTGTTAAGTTGCTGTTTATTTTATTTTTCCACAATTGCTGTTTATTTAATAGGGTTGGATTTATTTTTATTTATATAGTTTATAATAAAGTTAGGGAAATAACTAAGAAAATAGGGAATACAGTACTAAATTAATATTTTATTTATTACAAAAATTATTGAATATTCACTAAATGTAGTAAAATTAAATTTTTATTTTTTTAACTATAACGAATTAGTATCCACGACTTTAAACGAAACGTTGTAATATTTTGAAAACTTGAACATTTACTTTATTATATTTTATAAAAGAAAAAAAAAATTAGATAAGTGATGTATTGAATTAATTGAAAAATATTTGACAATAAATTCTTTTTTAATCACAAAACTCATAAAGTTATAATAAATTTAGATTTATTTTAATTTAGTTACTTTTTTTTCTAAATTCGATTTAGGTTTAATCTATGATATATTTGAAACCTGGTGACCTACTTC
Organism: Aethionema arabicum; assembly: GCA_000411095.1. Classification (NCBI taxonomy): domain Eukaryota; kingdom Viridiplantae; phylum Streptophyta; class Magnoliopsida; order Brassicales; family Brassicaceae; genus Aethionema; species Aethionema arabicum. Next base: position 232,639 of record KE151495.1, read on the forward strand.
TAGTCTTCTCCATTGGAATTTCTATCTCACCTAATATTTAACGAGTGTTTCAAAATTAAATATAAAAAACATAATTAATAAAAAAAAGTAATTAAAAAAAGAATAAATAAGAATAAGGGCTTTGGGCTTTAGATGTGTTGTGACTTGTGAGTCTCCAAATCATCTGAAGCTACTCCTTTTTCTTATCTTTCGCCTCTGCTCTTTCTTCTCCCGTCGTTCACCAATCTCCTTACGGTAACAAACTCTTCTTCTCTTACATCTTTCTTCGCCGGAGATATCTCTCAATTCATCGCCTTTTCTCTCTTCGCCGCTTGAAATTTACCCAAACAATGTTGTTTTTCGAAGCTTATTCACTGTTTTCTTCGTTTCTGATGTATTTACCCTCTCCGGTAGGTCAAAATTGGGGTTTTCTAGCACCCACTTAGCGCCTAGAAGCTACCCAGTTCGTGATTTTGAGAAATTATCTAGAAAAACTTGCGTCTTGTTTGGTTTAAAGGGTGAAGAATTAGTATTTAGTGTAATGGATTAGCTTATTCTCTGTGAAATTGAAAATTTGGGGTTTTCTAGCACCCACTTAGCGCCTAGAAGCTACCCAGTTCGTGATTTTGAGAATTAATCTAGAAAAACTTGCGTCTTGTTTGGTTTAAAGGGTGAAGAATTAGTATTTAGTGTAATGGATTAGCTTTTTTTTCAGTGAAATTGAAACTCTTTTGCTGATTTTAAGTGCTAAAGTTGCAATTCCTCCTTAGGGTTTATTAAAGCTTTCATCTTTGTTGCATTTTCCCCTTAGGTTTCAACTAAAAGTTTTCATCTTTTTATGGTTTTAATTTGAATTGTAATTAGGGTTTTTAAAGGTTGTGTGGCAGGGAGTGTATTGAGGTTTAAATGGCTCTTATTCAATTTGGAAGTTCATGTGTTGCTCAATGGGGAACTCTTCGTCCTCAATTTGCAGTCAGAGCTTATTATCCAACAAGCAGATTAGAATCTCATCAAAACAAGTAAAGATTTACTGTTTTTTTTTTGTTTTGTTTATAGTTTAAGAACAATCAAAAGACTAATTGAGTTGTTTTGTATTGATAATGTTTTGCAGTTCAATGAGCCAAGTAAATAGTTTGGGAGCTTCAAGGTCGAGTATGTTTGCAAATGGTTCTTTACCTTTCTTATCAGGGCTATCGCGAAATATGCATTCTCGAAGAGGAGCTCGGTTTACTGTTAGAGCTGATACTGTATGTTTTTGCATTCTCTTGATTTAGATATTGAATCCTCTTTTGATGTTTTTGTGTAAAGAAAGATTGTGTTTGTTTTTCAATTCTCCAGGATTTTTATTCTGTTCTTGGAGTTTCGAAAAATGCAACCAAAGCTGAAATTAAAAGTGGTATGTATTCAGTTTTTAGATCTTTTGATATATGTAGTTCCCATCAATTTGGAGTGATTTTGTTGTTTTTCGATATCTATTTCAGCTTATCGGAAACTAGCTAGGAGTTATCATCCAGATGTGAACAAGTAAGTTATAAACCTTTACATTTTTTGTCTCCAAGTTAAGGTTTTTATGTGAAGTAGTTACTGAAAAATTGTGCATTTCGTTCTTTAAAACAGCTTGATTATGTTAGAATTCGGTTACCAAACTTGAGAATTGTTAAAAAGTAAGAGAAATTGATGATCTTTGGGTATGTTTACACTTTCTTGATTTGCAGGGATCCTGGTGCAGAAGGGAAATTCAAAGAGATAAGTAATGCTTACGAGGTGAAACCAATTTTCTAGTGATGCTTTTCGCTCTTTTTTCGGGATTTTGTGTTAATACTTAAAGAGCTGAAAAAATTGGTGTTTGCAGATTCTATCAGATGATGAGAAAAGATCTTTATATGATAGATATGGTGAAGCTGGAGTTAAAGGAGCTGGAATGGGAGGCATGGGGGTAAGTTATACCGATATCAAAATAGTTTTTTAAGCCATGAACTTTGATAACCGGGTTTTTAAAAAAATTGGTTATTAAGGTTTAGGGTTTAAAAAAACTTGATTATCAAAGTTCAGGGTTTAAAAACCGAGCTTTTTTCACCAAATGGGAATAGTCCAGGGTTTAAAAACAAAGTTTTTTCACCAAACCGAGATAATTCAAGGTCTAAAATACCATATCCCCTAAAAACAACGTTCTAATCTCATTTTCTCTTCGGTTTTTTTAGGATTTTAGCAATCCATTCGATCTATTCGAGTCATTATTCGAAGGAATGGGCGGTATGGGTGGAATGGGAGGAATGGGAGGTAATAGTAGAGGCTCAAGAAGCCGAGCAATAGACGGAGAAGACGAGTATTACTCACTAATTCTAAACTTCAAAGAAGCAGTTTTCGGTGTCGAAAAAGAAATAGAAATCTCAAGATTAGAAACCTGTACAACTTGCAACGGTTCAGGAGCAAAACCAGGAACAAAACCAACAAAATGCACAACATGTGGAGGCCAAGGACAAGTAATTTCATCAACAAGAACACCATTAGGTGTTTTCCAACAAGTAATGACATGTTCTTCATGTAATGGATCCGGAGAAATCTCATCTCCTTGTAACACATGTTCAGGAGATGGAAGAGTAAGAAAGACTAAAAGGATAAGTCTTAAAGTACCAGCTGGTGTTGATTCAGGTAGCCGGTTAAGGGTACGAGGAGAAGGTAATGCAGGAAAAAGAGGAGGATCTAGTGGCGATTTGTTTGCGGTTATTGAAGTTATACCGGATCCGGTATTGAAAAGAGATGATACTAATATACTTTATACTTGCAAGATTTCTTATATTGATGCAATACTTGGGACAACGTTGAAAGTACCTACTGTTGATGGAATGGTGGATTTGAAAGTACCGGCTGGGACGCAGCCGAGTACGACGTTGGTGATGGCGAAAAAGGGAGTTCCGGTGTTGAATAAGAGTAAAATGAGGGGAGATCAGTTAGTTAGAGTACAAGTTGAGATTCCTAAGAGATTGAGTAAAGAAGAGAAGAAACTTGTTGAGGAATTAGCTGATATGAGTAAGACCAAGACTGCTAATAGCAGAAGATGAAAGATTGTGTTTTTGAGTATGAAATTGGGGAAATTGTAGTGTTATTTATATATATTGATGATTATCTGGTTAATGGGTACTGAAATAATGAAGCTTTTTTTTTTATCAATGGAGGATGAGAGGAGAAGTAAGAGGAGGAAGAAGAAACACTTGTTAGGGATTTAGGAAAATTGAAAACTTTGTTTTGATTTTTCCTTTTTGATTTTGGGGTTTTTTTTTTTTGAATTTGATACAATTTATGGAGATTGTATTGTACTGGTTATTATACATTTTGAATTACATTGAACAAAAGCAGGATTCTAGTAGAGAAGATAAGACAAGAGCAGACACTAATGTCTTAAGCTGCAGTGGTGATGGTCTGAAGCAAACTTTCCAGGTCTTTTAATCTGTAAAAAGACAGCAAAAGACGAGAAATTAGCAAAAGGGTTTGAAGAAAAGAGATTTATTTTGCTGAATTCTTGCGAGAACCTATGATTTTCACTAACCTCACACTGCTTAGATCAGAGTATACATCAATGGCGTCTTTAAAATCCTGAAAATTAACATGTTTTAAGAGTTCATTAAAACAAGGAAGAAGAAGAAGATGATGTTGATGTTCTTGTAAGACAAACCTGATCAGAAGTTGAAGATGTATAAGTGATAACACAAGACATTCCTGCTTTAACTGCAGCCTATTACAAGATCCAAACTTAGATTTTCTTAAAAAGTTGTTCAAAAACTGAGAGAGATGATGAAATTTAGAGTTTTTTTACCTGTAAACCAATAACACTGTCTTCAATAACTAAACAATCTTTCACTGACACATTTAACTTCTCTGCAGCTTTTATATATATTGAAGGATCTGGTTTTTTCTCCTTAACATCATCCCCTGTAAGCTAATAGATTCAAATTCAAAGACAGAACACAAAAGCTACTTCTGATTTGAATGAAAATGTAATGAAATTACCTGCGAGGAAGCAATCAAGACCTTGGAATCGATCCTAAGAGACAAAAGAAGATAAGAAAGTGAAACAAAAACATGAAATTACAAGAGAAAAAGAACAAAAAAACTCACATTTCCAATGAGATTTTCAAGACAAAAGATAACAGAACTCTTTGTAGCTGCAGAACACACAGCTAGCTTCTTCCCCTGTGAAAATTCAAGAAACCATTAAAACCAATTAGATAAAGGTTAACAAAGCTTGAAGAAGATCTTGAGCTGTACTTACAGAAGCTTTAGCTTCATCCATTAATCTCAAAACACCAGGTCTTGCCTCTACCTGAGAAAACAAAGCTCTTAAGAAGAATTTATTTCAAAACTGTTCATAAAATTTTCAACTACTTACAGTTCCTGATTTTATAATTTCTTTGTATCTTTCAGTTTTCCAATCCTGTAAATGCAAAAAAAGGCAATAGATTGTTATCAATTTCACAAGAAATTCAAAAGATGAAGAACAATGGAGGTTTATTGACCTGAAGAGAATCGATTAATTTAGCTCGATCTTCATCGTTTTCTGGAGAAGAATCAAACAAAGTCGATGTTGGCCATCCATTTTCTTTAAAATACCATCGCATTTTAGGTTTTCCACCTCCGACTAGATTTTGAAATTTATCGTAGAATTCGAGACTCCAATTAAGAGGCTCAGATGAAGAAGAAGGGCATTGGACGTTGAAATGAAGGAATGCGTCGTTATAAGCTTGACGGTGGAGATTCTCTGATTCTAGTATTACTCCATCGCAATCGAAAATCAAAGCTTCTAAAGAGCGCGACGATGAAGAAGAAGAAGCGGAGATTGAAGAAACCCTAGATTTTGGGAATTTTTTTGTGGAATTGAAATGTAGGGTTTTGAGACGAGGTGAAGAGTAAATTGATGAGGAAGTTGATGGAGAAAGGAAGATTGTTGAGTGATGATTACAAGAAACCGCCATTGATGAAGCTCTCTTGCTTGCTCTAGTGTGTGTGTGTGGTTATGGAGATGGAGATGGATTTGGATTTGGTTTTGTGGCTATGGTTTTTAAATGCTATCTTTACTTGAAATTAAACGGTCATTAACTACTTTTTTTTACCGCTCTTTTTTTTTCATTTTAACATTAATTTATTATAAATTAATTATTTTTATAATTACGAATTCCATAATTTTATAGATTTGTAACTATTTTTAATGTGAAAAAAAACTATTATTTCAAGAGAACACGTTAGTCATTTCGTATAAATAAAGGCATACAAAAATATAAATAACAATATGCCATCATATATATATATATCAAATTGATTTTAAGTAGCATATAAATGACTAAAGTCATATTTAGTGTGTTTTTATAAATTATATATTTGGTGGTCAGCAAAATTTAAATTTTGGGGGTTTTAATATTATATACTGCTTTGATTTTTTTGTATATGTATTGATATTTATGAAAGGCATGGATTGTATATTAATTAAAAATTAGATATACACAAGATTATGGTCCAAACGTCTAAAGGGTTGGAAAAAAAAAATGGAAAAAAAAAAAACGTCTAAAGGGTTTGGTCCATGCATCTATATCTTTACAAAAATGCGTCTTGGTGGTGTTAGGTAGTATATAAACTATAGTATATATAATCTAATCTATGTGCAATTTGTAATGCGGTGGATTTGGTTGGTGCAGGGGTATTTATGTCTTTTTTCGGTTTTTGGTTATGCAAATGTAAAATGATTTCTTTTTGTCTTTATTTCAATGTTTTGTTAGGTTTCGTTATAAAATATTTATAGGTGTCAGGAAATTAATCACTTACCATATAATAATATTATATTCAAACTTTTTTCATGTCTTTCCAAATAAAGTTATTAATGAAATGTTGCAAACAATTAATTTATAAGTATCAATATCCTAATAGTTTTTAACGCATTTAAGTAATCATAAAGAGGATAAACTATATAACAAATAAATAAATTTATAAAACTCATTTTCTAATTTGAATTTCAACATGAAAAACGTTTAATAGGCGGATTTGTGAAAATTTTAAAGATAAAAAATATCTGAACGAAGTTAATTTACTTAAATACCCCTTTAGCGTTACATCAAAAAAATCTCAACTACCCGTTTTTTTTCTTCTTTACCTGCCTTCAAACTATGAAAGGTCTAAACTACCCCTTCCGTACACATTTTCTCTTTATAAATATCTCTGCTTCACCATTTCTTCTCTCTCCTCAGTAATCGCCTCCGTTGTCAATCTCTCCAACAACCAAATCAAGAGTCAGAGAGAGAGAAAGAGATCAAGATCATGGCTCTATCCAACGCATCCTCTCTCTCCACCAGATCTATCTATGGCGGCGGCGGTCTTCTTTCTCACCGTCAAAGCAACCGTCAATCGTCGATCACATTTCATCCCGCCGTCACCACCAAGCCTAGGTCTGTTAACCTTATTACGGCTGTTCACGCAGCGGAGCCGGCGAAAAACGCTGTTTCAGTTAAGGAATCTGTTGCGACGGCTTCAGGTACAGGGAAATGGACGCCTGAAAGCTGGAAATTGAAGAAGGCTCTGCAACTTCCTGATTACCCTGACGCGAACGAGCTTGAGTCTGTGCTTAAGACGATTGAGGCGTTTCCTCCGATTGTGTTCGCGGGAGAGGCTAGGAAATTAGAAGACAGATTGGCGGATGCTGCTGTTGGTAAGGCTTTTCTTCTCCAGGGAGGGGATTGTGCTGAGAGTTTCAAGGAGTTCAACGCCACAAATATTAGGGATACGTTTAGGGTTTTGCTTCAGATGAGCATTGTCCTTACATTCGGTGGTCAAGTACCTGTGATTAAGGTTAGATTTTCTTCTCCTGTACTGATGATATATATGAATGTTGTGTAACTTGTGTCTGCGTAGTGAGAATGGTTTTCCACTGCTAGTTTAATAAGTTGTGGCTCTCAAACGGAATGTGAGAATGATAATCGATGGATGAATGTATTTAGGTGGGGAGAATGGCTGGCCAATTTGCGAAGCCTAGATCTGATCCATTCGAGGAGATTAATGGAGTGAAATTACCCAGTTACAAGGGAGACAACATCAATGGTGACACTTTTGACGAGAAATCCAGAATTCCTGATCCAAATAGAATGATTCGGGCTTACACACAATCTGCAGCAACATTGAACCTTCTAAGAGCGTTTGCCACTGGAGGGTACGCTGCAATTCAAAGAGTTACACAGTGGAACCTTGATTTCGTTGAGCAAAGTGAGCAAGCTGACAGGTACTTCATATTGTCTTAGCCTGAAATCTCTGTTTTTAACTAGATAATCTCTGTTATATAAAGAAGGAAAATTACTTTGAATATGGTTTGAAGAGACTGGAAATGCATAGTTTTCAGGATGAATTGGTTATAGCAACTATGTAGGTGACGTTTAATACACAACACTGAAACAAGTAGAATACCTTTGTTTCAAACTCGGCAAGGCGCTAAAGGTTTTTATCTTTACCATGTTTTTGCTGTAAAGGTACCAGGAACTAGCCAACCGAGTTGATGAGGCCTTAGGGTTCATGTCTGCTTGTGGACTTACCACTGATCATCCACTCATGACAACAACTGATTTCTGGACATCACATGAGTGTTTGCTTCTGCCTTATGAGCAGTCACTCACAAGGCTGGATTCAACATCTGGTTTGTACTATGATTGCTCTGCACACATGGTGTGGTGTGGGGAGCGAACCAGACAATTGGATGGTGCTCATGTAGAGTTTCTCAGAGGGATTGCTAATCCTCTGGGCATTAAGGTACTTTACCTTTTTAAATCGATATATGAATCTAAATACATAAGTCTAGGGAGAGTATGCTTGTTGCTGAATTAAATACTCATCCTTAGAGAACTAGGTAGATGTCAAGGGTTACCATTGCCGTATACAGAAACGAAACAAGAGTAGCCTGTAAAACTAAAGCTAAAAAATTTCCGAACACTTGATGCAGGTGAGCAACAAAATGGATCCCAAAGAGCTAGTCAAACTTGTCGAAATCCTAAACCCTCACAACAAGCCAGGAAGAATCACTGTGATAGTGAGAATGGGTGCGGAGAATATGAGAGTCAAGCTTCCTCATTTAATTAGAGCAGTCCGCAATGCAGGTCAAATCATCACATGGGTCTGCGATCCAATGCATGGAAACACCATTAAAGCACCTTGTGGACTCAAAACACGTGCCTTTGATTCAATTTTGGTACACTCTAAACTCTAAACCTTGCCCCACATCATGTTCTTATCATCCATCATCATAGGGGTGAGCATAAAAACCGGAACCAAAAAACCGAACCGAACCCAAACCCAAAAAAGGGATTCGGAACCGGTACAAAGTACCTACTGGATACTAAACTCGGGATCCATAGATATCGGGTAATAACCGGAACCGAACCAATATCCATTGGGTACCCGAAAGTAACCATACTTTTTTTTTTGGGTACTTTTTTGGTTTTTTAGGTATTTTTTTTGGTTTTCCGAGTATTTTTTCAGTTTTTTAGTGTATTTTTTCGGTTTTTCGGGTAATTTTTAAGTTTTTTGGGTATTTTTTGGATCTTTTTATAAAGTATCCGAACCCGAACCGAATCCGAACCCAAACCGAAACCGAACCGAAATCTTCAAATAACCGAATGGATCCTATAGTCATAAAACCGAAAAACCGAAGAACCAAAAATACCGAACCGAAACCGAATGGGTACCCGAATGCGCAGCCCTACATCATCATATGATTTTAACACCATCATGTCTTTACAGGCTGAAGTACGAGCATTCCTTGACGTTCATGAGCAAGAAGGTAGCCACGCTGGTGGTATCCATCTAGAGATGACTGGTCAGAACGTGACAGAGTGCATTGGTGGGTCTCGTACAGTGACTTACGATGACCTTGGCTCACGCTACCACACACACTGCGACCCAAGGCTTAACGCTTCTCAATCCCTTGAACTAGCTTTCATTGTTGCAGAACGGCTAAGGAAGAGAAGAACATCTAGCCAACGTCTATCTTAAGAGCTACTACGGTTTTTAATCTTTAGTTCCTCAAAAGAACTCTTTTTTTGTCTTGTTTTGTGAGTTTTGTCGTCTTTTATGACCTGGTCAAAAACGTTGTCTCTCTAGGAAGAGTCAAATCTGTCTAAAGCTTGTCTGGTTTCTGCGTGTGTCATGTCTTTGTTCCTTAAAAGTTAACTTAATAAGCCGTGTGGCTATTTTGTAATTTGTACACTACTCGTTTAAATTAGTGTTAATTTCTCAGTTAATATGCATTTTAATGATTAAATTAATTAAATTTTAACTACGCAAAGGCCCATTAGCTCAGTTGGTTAGAGCGTCGTGCTAATAACGCGAAGGTCGCAGGTTCGAATCCTGCATGGGCCATTTCTAAAATATTTCGTATCTACAAGTTGTGACTAATTTCCTTAAATATTTTTATTGACGAAAATTATCGTAATGGCCCATTAGCTCAGTTGGTTAGAGCGTCGTGCTAATAACGCGAAGGTCGCAGGTTCGAAACCTGCATGGGCCAATCTTATCATTATTTTTCTGAAACGTATATTTTCTTTTATTTAAATCAGCTACGCCGACGCGAGAGGACCCCACTGATCATAATTATGTCTCACTAACTTTATTCAAATTTTATCGTCTGTTTTACTGTTCCAGTGCTCCCCCAACAACCATTCTCGTCTCAGGCGAGGTACTGTTCGATCTTAAATATTGACACGTGTCATGATAAGCGCACATCTTAAGCCAGACTAGCGTAGACTTCGGCACAGTAGATTACACTGTTAAACCCCAACGATTAGATTAAATCTTAATTTAAATTAAATCAAATTAATATCTTCTACATAACCAATCGTGGCTCTCACTCAGCAGTTAACAGTGTAGAGCGGAAACTGTTAATTACACATTTTTTAAATTTTGCCTTCTGCGACGAAAGAAATGGCCGGAGGAGGTGGATACGGTGGTGGAGGCGCTACGCCGACGGGAAAAGTTGACTATGTCTTCAAGGTTGTTTTGATCGGTGACTCGGCTGTTGGGAAATCACAACTACTTGGTCGATTCGCTAGGGATGAGTTTAGCATGGATTCTAAAGCTACTATTGGCGTCGAGTTTCAGACTCGTACTCTCGTCATTGATAGTAAGAGCGTTAAGGCTCAGATCTGGGATACCGCTGGTCAAGAACGGTACGGTTTCTCCAATCGTGTTCTTGCTTGTTAATTTTGTGATTAAATCAGCATTTGAAAATTGAAATCAGAGGGTTTATTGATCTCTGAACTGTTTTCTGGATTAATTTGTGTTGGATCTGTAATTTAATCTGGAAAGCGACTAGGTTTGACCATAGGAGTCCTTGATTGACTAGATCGTGATCTGATCGTACAATAAGGTTTCGGCTGATTATATAAACTGAGATCGAAATTGTTGATTGGTGTGCAGGAATTATGCTATAAATATAGATCTCAATGTGCTTAGATTGGATTGATTGGATCTTTCACTTTCAATTAGTGGTTTTAGTTGCAGAATAATTTGGGATCTGATCTTTGTTTAGCGATGTAGTGACTCTTCTTTTTTGGTTCTGAGCAGATACAGAGCAGTCACAAGTGCATACTACAGAGGTGCTGTTGGTGCAATGCTTGTTTACGATCTGACAAAACGGGAAACCTTCGAACACATTCCTCGATGGTTAGAAGAATTGCGAGCACACGCGGATAAGAACATTGTCATCATCCTGATTGGAAACAAGGTTGATCTAGAAGATCAAAGATCAGTCCCGACAGAAGATGCGAAAGAATTTGCAGAAAAGGAAGGACTATTTTTCCTCGAGACCTCTGCTCTAAACGCAACCAATGTCGAAAACTCCTTCAACACACTCTTGTCAGAGATCTACAATACAGTGAACAAGAAGAATCTCACATCTGGGGATAATCAAGGTGATTCAAATAACCCAGGTTCGATGAATGGTAAGAAGATCATCATACCAGGTCCAGCACAGGAGATTCCCACTAAGAACAGCATGTGTTGTAAGTCTTCCTGATCTGTGTTCTGTTACAAGAGAAATTCTTTTTCATGAATCTGGTGATTAGTGAACTCTGTTTCGTTGTATATTCTTTTGGTTCATTAATACATTGGTGCTAATTATACACCATAGAAAGGGATTTGGAACAATAGCTTTGGATTGAAATATGTAACAACATCTTTGAGTTATGTCAAGGATCAACTTCATAGCTTGAGGAGCTTCATTGCTTTATGTCATTGCTTTCATTTTTCATATTACTACACTCCGCTTTGGCTGTCCTATCGGAAAGTCTCTGGATGAGTTCCTGGCAACCGACGGCTGTGACCATAACGGTTAAGCTGGCCTTACCTTTCCAGCATCCGATGGCTACTGTTGATGAATCCAGTTTAACTGGTTCAGACCCGAGATGAGTACCTGTCAGAAGCAAAGCTCGTAAGTTTTTTCATATACTACATGACTCAAAGTATCTTATATAGAACTTATTGATGATACAGACCATCACAGAGAACCACCACACAACATCCCACGATTAGTTCAGCTGCTTTCTGGCCTAACTCTGGATCGATGATATCTTGGAACTTGACTGATTCGTGTTGCAGGAGATGCTTGAAATCCGCCATTGATGCGTAAAGTATCTGCTTGGTGATGAACGGAAGGATCACGGGCAATCCCTCAGATGTTATGCGGAATGAGCAAGAATTGGCTGGAACTTCTCTCGCAGATTGTTTCTCCTGCAGTTACAAAAGCAAGTAAGTACCGCTTCTACGATTCAGAAATTTGATCAACAGAAATGAAATATATATGTTCTTACAAACATCTTGAGACCAACAGAAGAGATCTTAATCTCCTTCCCAACTGCAAAATTAAGCCGAAGAACATCCTTAACCGATTTCGAAACATAGTAAATCCTCTTCACATTATTGCTGCTCGTGTCTCGGTTTCTAGTCACGAGATGACCGTAGACTGGAAAAGATTCATCTTTGATACCGTAAAATGACTTGATACTGTCGATTATTGTTTCATCTTTCAAGAAAACTATAGGGTCAATGCCTTTCCATTTCCCTTGTGTTGTTACTCTTTTCTTGCTTATGTTTACCTTCTCAGGCTTCAAGCCATTATCTAAAGCTACTTCTAGAGCTTTTACCTCTGCAGATTCTACAGGTTCAGCTATGGCTTCATCCAAAGGTTTCTCAGATGTGTCATTGTTTCTTCTTCTCTGATGTTGTTTCTCCAGAAACTCTGCAAGAAATTGATCGATAAATCTCGTGGAACAGAATCGATTAGAGGTTATGCACTAAACTCACCTGGTAAAGGTGAAACTTTGTGAAGAACTGCAACGAAAAAGCCTCCAGTGTTCTGATCATGAGGTAATATCCTTAAGCAGTGTTCAAGTGGAAGTTCAGAGACTTCCTCAGCTGTTTTCTGACAGCTATTTTCACCATTGGTTTCTGTTGATTTGTCTTTATAGCTTTTGCCTGAAGGAAACATGCTTGGAAGAATCCCATCTCTTTGAGACTTTGGGACATCTTTATAAGATCTAAACCAGGTACCCCTATCGTGCACCTGAATCCACATATAAACAAAGCAAGATCGGTACGTAAACGCGACTAAATTTGACTGTTTTCTTAAACTGACCTTCCATTTCTTCAGACCTGGTCTTCTAATAAGTTCAGGAAGCTTATCTGAAACATCTACAAGCTCAACAGAACTTCCACACCTTCTCAGAATCTGAAGAACACTAAGAATTCAGTCCCCAAAGTAAGCGAAATCCAAGATCAAGGACTAGAAAATTACTTCAGCAACAACAGCTTCATCTTCAATTGGGTTCATTGAACAGGTCGAGTATATCATTCTTCCTCCAACTTTTAGCAGAGCTAAACCTAAAAACCATTCAATTGCAGATGCAAACTCTAAGTCTAACACATGACAGCCTACAAGTGAAGACATCGGAGAAACGAAAAGCTTACCTCTCATGGCGAGCACAACCTGTAGACTATGAAGTCCATTTCCTGATCCAGAACTCCTATACAGAAACCAAACCAGAATAAGAAACCAACAAAGCAATTTGGAAGCAACGAAGAAGGTTACAACATAGATACCATCTTCTCCATATATCTGGAGCTTTACGCAGAGTACCATCACCGCTACAAGGGACATCACACAGAACACGATCAAACACAAGCTGATCAATGGTAAAATCATTCTCGGACGGTCTAGACAAGGCTTTGTTGAAGTGGCAGCTAGGGAACTGTTGACCTTCATGGTTAGTAACCATCAAATTTGTGGTACACATTCTTTTAGTTTGGTGAATAAGAAGATTAGATCTTTTGAAATCAGCATCATTTGCTACCACCATTCCTTTAGGTAAAGATCCTCCTGGTTTTGAATCTTTTGATGATTCATGTATGATTTCGAGTAACTGAAATGTCTTGGAACCAGGTGCTGCACACACTGCTCAGACCAAAGTTAAGGAGAAGACAGTGAATTCATAGCTCATTTGATCATAAGATCTGATCATGTTAAGATTTGGATTTACTCACTGTCGAGTACGAAATGATCTGGATGTACATCGAGGAACAGAGGAGGTACCTACATGATCATTAATCAAACCACAAACTATGAATTTAGTAGCCAATAATTGACGAGAAGAGACAGGTTAAGGTAAGTTATGATACCATGCTAACTGCTTCCTGTCTTGTCATGTTTCCTAGCTCAGTTTCTAGCTTTAGAAACTCATGAAACCTGAAAGAAAACCCCCACAAAAGAGTATTGGAATCAACCAACAGAGTTTAGGGTTTAAGGTTTAGGGTTTAGGGTTTGGGGTTTAGGGTTTAGTTACCTTTGAAGTGTCTGGTTTTTTCTGATCTCTTTTCGCGAAAAATTAGAATCCCAAGCAAGATTGTTTGGGTACCAAAGCAATGGCTTCATAGCTTCCAATTCACCATTCTCTATAGCCTATGAAGAACAACCCAACATTTGAAGAAAGCAAGATTCAAATCAAATTGAAACAAGAATATTTCCATTGATTCACCTCAGCTTGAAGAGATTTCATGAAATCATTCTCTAATCTCCATTGAATCTCTTCACAAAATTGGCCACTAAGAATCATAATCATAACAAAAATCAATACTCAATTGAATGAATCCAATATTTCTAAGTAAATAGAGTCGAAAATGAAGTGAAATTGAAATGAACATACTTGGAATTGACTCTAAAAGCAGCAGGCAATGGTTTACAAAGAAACTCCATGAACACTTGCCATTCTTCATCTTTCACTATCTTTTGCTCCTACAATATATGCTTTCAAGTTACAGATTCAGATCCATGGAAGAGGTCAACTAAACAACAAAGATTTCAACATTGAGTATATATATATATACAGTACCTTGTAATACTCTTCGAATTCCAGATTCGTTCTCGTGAAATGAGACCAAGTCGGATTATTTGGACCATCGGATTTTAGAGGTTTCGAACCATTTTCAATTTGACTAATCTGGGAACGAGCTTTTTGTCGTCTTCCTCTTCCCATTGATTTCGCCGGAGAGCTCAGTTTTTTCGCCGGCGGCACCTCAGTAAGGAGTTTATTAATATCAGCTAAATTAATTTAATTATAGCTTTAATATGGTAATTAAATATTGGGCTGAAATATATTTAAGCCCAGGAAGTAAAACATATATATTAAAGCCCATTTAAGATAAAATCCGGCCTTTTATATAAATTCTATTAACGGATTAAAACCAACGTCCACGCGCAGACTTCGCGCGTGTCGTGAAAATCCCTGGGCTATTGCCCATAAAAAATAAGAGAAATTGGTTGTTTTACACATTTAAAAAGTCTTCTTTAGTTTTTTAGACCTATAGACATTTGGGTTAAGGGAAAGACTAAATTACCCTTCCACACATTTAGGTATCTTTTTAGTTGACCTAATGGGTTTAGGATTTCGGGTTTAGGTTT
>KE151495.1:250853-273375 GCA_000411095.1 Aethionema arabicum
CTTTCCGGGATAAAACTTCCGGTGCCACGTAAGCCGGCGTTCCCACCGTCGATTTTGGCTGAGAGTGTAAAACTGATGACTGCATTTACATTAATAAATTAATTGATAAAAATCGATAAAACAAGATTAAATGTTGTATTTTTAAAAATATAAAATCGTATATATATATTTACCTTAGAATATCCAAAATCACATATTTTAAGTTGGGACGAGGGACTTCCATCTAAAAGTGTATTTTCGAGTTTAAGATCTCTATGACATATTTGCTGCAAACAAATAAAATAAAATTCATTAATATATTATTTGTAAATTTTAAATTTATTATTATAAGATAATGTATAAATGTGGAGACATACCATGTCATGGCAATAGCTAACTCCAGAGATAAGTTGTTTGAAATAATACCTTGCCTAATTAAATAAAAACACAGTTAGCAATGAATTTAATTATTTCTTATATAAAAAAATTTAAATTTTTATAAATTAAAAAATAAAAAAAATACTTCGTCTTCACTAAATCTCCCAGCAGTGCAGATTCGTTCAAAGAGTTCACCACCTGCTGCATATTCCATTACTATTGCAAGATGTGTTGCTGTTATTACAACCTGTCCAATTTTATTAATTTCACAATATTCAAAAACATTAATATCGTTATTTAATCAATTATTGTTCATCATTATTATTTCTTTAATTATTATGAAACTATATAATCTTGAAATCGTGTAATTGAAGATATTTTCAACGCTGTGACTTCATATTATACATAACATATTATATTTGGACCGTTTAACGAATGTGACATGTAATTTATTAAACTGTTTTTTATTTATCTAAGGAATAGGTCCAAAGTCTTATTATTTTTCACACAAAATATTATTTTTAACCCAATTTACTATATTATTTTACATGAGTCATTAATATTTAATAGACTATAATTACATATTCTCACCCAATATATATTTTTTCCTAAGTTTTTTTGTGTTTTCTCGTTTTTTAACTTGAATATACCATGATCATAAACATATAAAACATACCTCTTTGAATCTGATGATATTTGGATGCTTCAAGTCTCTATGATTTATGATCTCTCTTTGAACATGTTCATCAATCTATAGAACATATAAAAAAGGGATCTAATTTATGTATTTAATTAAAATAACAAAATCAAGATGGAATTTAATGAGAAAAAGACCAAATTTATTGCAAGAAAATAATAAAAATAAAAAAAAACCTTAATTCCTCTTTCGATATATTTGACGGCGTAAAATTTTCCGGTGAGTTTTTCTCGAGCAAGCTTTGCAACTCCAAAGTTACCAGAACCAAGATCTCTTAAAGTATCGTATCTCTCCATTGATATGGCTTGATGTCAAAACTATGTCGTTTTTGTAGGTTTCTTTGCTTTTGTATTAAAGTGAGATGCGAAGAGAATAATAAGACTTTTGTTTGGTTCAACCGCATATGATATATATATATATAGCTTATTTATACACATTCATTTTATATTTATAATTATATATATACGCACCATCCGAATTGCTTTTAACATTGTGGGTCCATATGTGTATTGGGCCGTTAAAACTTAAAAGAGGCCCATTTGACACGTGGCATCTTTACCATAACATGAACAATAATGACAGATGAATATAAAAATATACTATGATGCAAATAAAATTTAAATAAGCAGTTAATATTATGAACTATGAGGTTAATATTATTATTTTTTTATTTTATCACGGAATATTTGAGAAAAATGTTAGTGATTATACCTTTTAATTATAGAGTAAATTATGTGACATGTTATAGTGATGATTACTGTATTTTTGTATGACAAAAACATATTAAATAATTTTATAGTTATAACTTATAATATAGCGATTTTGTTAATTGTGCATTTTTATTTTTTCTAAATAAAAAAATATAAACATATAACAAAGTTTTAAAGTGTTATTGCTTATTTTATTTTGTATATTATTAACGGTAATTTATTACTTATAGTGTTAAAAATATTATTTTTGAAATGTTTTATTTCAATTCAGGTGCATAATTGAGTGCTAAAAGGAAATAATACTTATTGAAGTAATTATGCATATCTATTTATAGTATCCGAAATCTATTTTAGGAGAAGAAAATATACCAAACTTACCATTTATATACGAAAATACCTAATTTGCTTCTACTTATTTAATTTGGATATAAAAAAAAGGGTCCACATTTAAGATTCGTGATCATTTTCCGCAACCCAATAAAAAAAAAGCAATTATATAAATATAAATTAAAGTATAGAATATTAAATGAGCTTATTATTTATTTATTTATTCAAATATTATATATTAGATGTCGACCGGTTTTTAACAGGTCAGCGGCTAAAACTTTGCTAATAAAGATTAACTAATTAGATCAATAAAAATGGTTAATTGAGTGGTTAAATATATAAATTACGTGCTTTGAAATTTGTTGAGATCTTCACCTTGCTTAATCATCTTAAATTTCTCTAATTTAAATACAATTTGTTGAATAATTACGTTTAGTCGACCCCCATCATGTTTTGTTCCATTTATATATTTGATTTAAAGTTAAATAATATATATATGTTTGATTGTTTGGCTGGGTGTGTGTATCATAACATCCGACATACGTATATATACATAGTTTTATTTTGTGTGTATATATATATATCTGTATTTATTAATGATGACTCGACCGTTAAATTTATATTATTATAAAATCCTCTTGACCAAATTAAAAACCTTAATTTAAATAACATATCCACAATAATCTCTTGAGAGTATATGATAAGGCTAACATGTCATGTTTATAATCCCTAATTTATAATTGTATATTTTGATATGATAAACATTGACATATTTTCTAAGATATATATAAATATTTTGAATTTATATATATCTTTATAATTAAAATTTGTACACTAATTCTTTAGTTGCTTAAGATATATAAATTTCGTGAGAAAAGATACATAAATTTTAATTTTACTATCATTTATATGCGTGAAAGATCTAGAAATTAATGTAAATCATTTTTTTTTGTTCAAAGTGAAAATTCTAACTGTATTAAGTTTCGTAAAAAATATTATTAAAATGAAAAATTATTTAACATGCCAGACATTTATAACAGAAAGGTCAATAAGTCAACGGCTGGAGAAACCGTTACTAATAGAACATTGTACGTGGTATGATAATAGCCGTCCACGTGGCATCTTAAAGCAAGTGACGTTGCCAAGTGGATGGTGGTGGTAGCCGTGATGTGATGAAAGAGGGTTACGTGGGAGATGCTGATTGGGCCGTGATGTAAAGTCCCATCACCGTTGAGTGGTTGGTTGATAACAACATGGTCCCCACATTAGTTGCTATAATTAGAAGGCTTATTCTTATTTTTTTCTCCACGACTTCCTTTGAATTTATAAACTTTCTTTACAAATTAATTAATAAATAACATCTATTTTTTTTATATTTGGATCGTATTAAAATAGAATAATAGATTGTAATGTGTGGGGTCTCTATTAATGGACATGAATTATAAAATAGTATATAGTTTTCTTTATTTGTGGGAATCTTTCATTGTATTTATACATAAGATTAAATTTACAATATTGTTTAAAGTATGTCGAATTTATTAGCATATATAGAAATAAAGGTAAAAGTTTAAAACCACACAAACATTAAGGAAAAAACTTTATGCTTACTTTATTTCACCGAGTTATTTACATATAGATATATATAATAACCAACCTGCAAAGTAAATAAAGATACATGTGATAAATGAAAACGGTAATGAATTATATAGCACTAGTTGACACTTGATTTAAAGGTGAAATTAAAGTATCTTTTTCTCGCTATAATTGAAATATTTTATTATTATTAATTAATGTATTTTCTTAAAAAATAAATCATATTTTCTGTATTTGAATAAAGTATAATTCTCTTTTCAAATGGATTGGAATGGAATCTTGTCATTGGATTTATGACATATCAACCACATTATTTTATATGTTTTTGCACATATATATAATGCAAAAGGGTTGGAAAAAATAATAATATATATATACATATATATATATATATATCGTGCAATAGCTAGTTTATCAATATTGTTTAAACGTTATCTATTTTTTAATGTATGATAGGGAATATTATTATTCTAATATTGTGTACAGTATATACATATATAATATAAAAAATTAAGGTCTAAACTCATAGAACAAACTATTTCTTCTTTTCAAATTCCTAATAATATAAATTTATTTTTAAATATATTTCACGTAGTGAATGCTGAAAAAAAAAAAAAATAAATAAATCGTTTGTTTTGTAGGCGCAAAATGAAATGAGCGTCTCTGGCGATTGTTGGGCGATTTTACGGTTTTCTTATCTTCTTTCCCCCTTTTTTCGGGCGGTTTCAGTCAGCGCGGTGGTGGAGCGGTTTTCCGCCGGTTCGCCCACTCCTCTGTTTTCTCGCGTAGTGGCGTCGTGGCGCTACTATGATGTGGTTCCATGGCTCTTTATATGGAACCCCGTTTCCTCACTCTGGGTTTTCTCTTTATATTGGATTTCAGCAGTTATGGCTAATTTACGCCAAGCAATTCAAGATCTGAATTTGGGCCTTACCGATGATCCGGTGGTTCTTCCGGCCGATGTTTGTTCGGATGCGGTTTTGGCAAATCGCTTTTCGTTAATTGGGCGGGCTCTTATCCCTCGGAAACAAAATTTGAGGGCGATTGTCTCTTCTCTTCCTCGTCTCTGGGGTCTATCGGGGTCAATTACTGGCCGGATTTTGGAGCATCGTCGCTTTCAATTTGTTTTTCCATCGGAGGAATTGATGCTGTCTGTTCTCCATCGCGGCCCATGGAGTTTTAATGATCGTATGCTAATTCTCACTCGTTGGTCTCCGAACATTGAGGACGAGGGTCTCTCGTATATTCCTTTTTGGGTGCAAATAAGGGGCATACCGATTCAATTTCTTACCCATAGTGTTATTGCCCATATTGGGCTTTCTCTGGGACAGGTTGTTCAAATTGATTTCAATCAGGAGGGCACATCAACTGTGGAATTTGTTCGAGTTCTCATTAATTGGCATGTGGATCAGCCGTTACGTTTTAAACGTAACTTCCAGTTTTCTCCTGGCGACAATACTCTCCTTATGTTTAGGTATGAACGTTTGAGGGGCTTTTGCCAGACCTATGGGCTTTTCAGTCATGACTCGGGCGATTGTTCAACGATTCCTGCTGAAACCCCACCGGTGACTGAGTCTGGTGCTGTGCACGTTGGCAGCCCTCCCCATCATTCTCCTGAACTGCGATTTTCTGGGGAGGCTTCATCTTCTCGTTCTCTGGATCCATCTTCAAGTGTGGGACTCAGTCTCCCTCCAGCGCAAACTTCTTCATCACCTGGAACCTCTTTGATGTGTCCGCCGCCGGGTGGCTTTACGTCGCTTCTCTCTGGCTTTCCGTCAGCCGATCATGAAATTGCTTAACCTTCTAACAAGCAAGCTCGACTTCTTCTGGTTAACTCTGTCCAGCCCACCTCATTGGAGGTCTTGAAGTATAATTATGCAGAGGCAGGTTCTTCCAGTTCGAGCGACATTGATACCTATAGTGGTGCGGTGGGCCATAATCCACCGGCTTCACCATGAATATCACTGTTTGGAACTGTCGGGGTTTGGGACAACGCCTGACAGTTCGACGTCTTAAGGAGCTACAACGTTTGTATCTCCCAGATATGTTGTTCCTCATGGAAACGAAGCAAAGTGACAATTATGTTCTTGATTTAGGAGTTCGTTTAGGTTTTCAATGTATGCAAATTATATCCCCACAAGGGCTTAGTGGCGGATTAGCAGTCTTTTGGAAGGATTCAGTTTCTGTTTCTTGTTTATCGTCTGATTCCAGACTTGTTGATTTACTTGTTGAATATAAGATGTTTAACTTTTATTTATCCTGTGTCTATGGTCACCCTATTCCCCGGTTCAGACACTATTTGTGGGAGAAACTTCAGCGTCTATCTACCGCTCGCCAGGGTCCTTGGATGCTTTGTGGAGACTTTAATGAAATAAAATCTTCTGCTGAGAAGCGGGGAGGCAACACTCGACCTCAATCAAGTTTCAGGGACTTTCGTCTTATGCTCGATGTGTGTGACATGTCTGAGTTACCTTTCAAAGGGAATCCCTTCAGTTGGGTTGGTCACACACGTGGTGGTATTGTAGAATGTTGCCTGGATAAAGCCCTGGTTAATACTGATTGGCAGCAGCTTTATCCTGCTTCAGCTGTTGAATTTCTTGACCTAGCCGAATCTGATCACCGGCCCATGATCGTCTCTATTGCTGATGAGGTGCAGTCTCGCCGTGGTCAGTTTCGATATGATAAACGCCTCTTCGCTCGGGATGCTTTTGCCGATATGATTACGCAATTCTGGAGGTGTTCGTCGGTTCCAAGGGAGGATTTTTTCTCCAATTTGGTTCATTGCAGGTCGGTCATTGCAAAGTGGAAACGCAATCATCGTCTTAATGCTGCGGAGAATATTAATGTGGCTCGTCGACGTCTGGATTTTGCGCTAGGAGACCCCACGGTTGCTCCTTCTGAAATTCAGCAACTTCGACGTGAGCTAACCAACACGTATAATGATGAAGAAACGTTCTGGCGACTGAAAAGTAGGATGACTTGGTTACAGTGTGGCGAGCGCAATACCGCCTATTTCCATGGCGTTACTCGTGCTCGTCGCCCTAGAAATTTCATTAAATCACTCAAGGATGATGCCGGGATAATTCACACCCAGGACAGAGCTATTGCTCGGGTAGCTGAAAGTCATTTCTCTGCTATGTTTACAGCTACTCGCACACTGCCGCTTGATGCTATTCTACCTCGTATGGAACGTCGGGTTACTGCGGACATGAATATGGTTCTTACTCGATCTATTGATGACGATGAGATTAAAAATGCAGCCTTTCTCCTTGGTCCGGATAAATCACCGGGCCATGACGGATTCTCTGCCGTGTTTTATCACCAGTTCTGGGAACAAATTGGGCCGCAGGTCTGTACTCTGGTCAAGCGTTTTTTCCGAACAGATGTTATGGATGCTGGGGTAAATCACACCAATTTGTGCCTCATACCTAAGACTTCTACAACGTCTGTTATCTCTGATTATCGGCCTATCAGTCTGTGCACAGTTACCTACAAAATCATTTCCAAATTAATGGTTTTACGTCTTAAGACATGCCTAGGATCCATTATTTCTGACAATCAAGCTGCCTTTGTTCCAGGAAGACAAATCTCGGATAATATTTTGGTTGCTCATGAGCTTCTTCACGCTTTGTGTTCGAGAGTAGATTGTGCAAGCACCTATTTGGCTATTAAAACTGATATCAGCAAGGCATACGACAGGGTGGAGTGGGATTTTTTGGCAAATGTCATGCTTCAATTGGGTTTTCATTGTACGTGGGTGAGGTGGGTTATGAGCTGTTTTCGGTCTACCTCGTATTCGATCTTGGTCAATGGTCAAGCTTATGGACGTTTTCTACCGACGCGAGGGATTCGGCAGGGTGATCCTTTATCACCTTATCTGTTTTTGTTTTGTGCGGAGACTCTATCTCAGATGATTTTCTCAGCAGTGTCTTGTCGTGCACTATCAGGCATGCGTATTAACTCGTCTTGTCCGGAGGTTTCCCATTTGCTTTTCGCTGATGATTCTTTGTTCTTCTGTAAGGCTTCCCCTGTGGATTGTACTATTATGGCTCGTATCTTCCGTGAATACGAGTCTGTCTCTGGCCAAAAAGTTAATCTCCTGAAGTCTTCAATTATTTTTGGGAACAGAATCCCGGATGCTCAACGTCAGCTGCTCATGAACATTATGGGTATCATGGTTACGGGTGGAGGAGGTAAGTACTTAGGGCTTCCTGAGCAATTTGGAAGAACTAAAGTGGATCGTTTTCAACACCTTATTCAGCGTGTTAAGGATTGTGTCTCTCATTGGTATAATCAGTTCCTTAGTCCTACTGGAAAAGAAATTTTAATAAAATCAATTGCGCAAGCCATTCCAGTCTATTCCATGAGCTGTTTCCTCCTACCTAAGACAGTTTGCTCAGCTATAAACCGTATTTTATCTGCTTTCTGGTGGGGTACAGCCGACTCAGGACGGCGTAAGATTTCTTGGGTTGCCTGGTCTCGGTTATCTCTTCCTAAGCGAGAAGGTGGGTTAGGGTTTAAGGACCTCTATGCGTTTAATGTTTCATTGTTGGGCAAACAGGCTTGGCGGGTATGGCAGAACCCCAATTCTTTGTTAGCGCGGATTTATAAAGCTCGTTATCACAAATCCGAAGTGTTTCTAGACTCGGTGGGGTGCTCCGGTGCCTCTTATGGTTGGCAATCTCTACAAGTAGGGAAAGCCTTACTCAAAATAGGGCTTCGGTCCATTATTGGAACTGGCCTCAATACAAAATTGTGGACAGATTACTGGTTACCTGTTCTTCCACTTCGTCTTGCTCGGAGTGTTGTTCATAATCCGAACTCTACTGATTTGGTTGCACGTCTGTTTATACCTGGCTCCCGTGAGTGGTGTGTTACGGAGGTAACTAATTTATTAGCCCCTGAGGATGCTCAGGTAATCAGCACTATGCGATTATCGCGTGCCTCTGTCGATGATCGCCTGGTTTGGGCTTATACAACTAATGGTGCATATACTGTCAAGTCCGGTTATTGGGTTGAAACCCATTGTAGGTCTGATCAGGATGGCATTGACCCTCATGGAGGCTCTTTATCACTCAAATGTCAAGTCTGGTCCCTCCCGATTCCCTCCAAAATCCGCCACTTTCTATGGCGGTCTATAGTGGGTGCGCTGCCTAGTGCTGAACGACTGGCTTCTCGTCAGATGCAAGTTAATACGACCTGTCAACGATGCTATGTAGCTGAGGAAACAATCCAACATCTCTTATTTTCATGCCCCTTTTCCCAAGCTGTATGGCGCTGTGCTAACATTGCTATTGCTAACAATCTCAATTGGTCATTGAAGCAGTGTTTTCAGGAGTTATTTTGTCTCTTCCAGCAGACCCAAGTCCCACCATTACAACGCGTGCTCTGTTTATGGATTCCTTGGAGTCTGTGGAAGTCTCGCAATCGATTTTTGTTTGCTCAGCAGCACATAGCCCCGCAGCTTGAGGTGTCTTTATGTACCTCTTCTGTTGAAGAATGGTTAATGGCAAATCCCTGGCCTAAACCCTCACGTCGTCACCGATTGATACCACGTCCGCTTCCAGTTCGCTAGAACCCTCCTCCAATACATTGGATTCAGTGTAATTTTGATTGTTCTTTTCAGGTAATGGCAGATTATATAGGAGTGGGCTGGCTAATCCGATCACATACTGGTGGCTTTATTGAAGCTGGTTCAGCTCGGCTACCACGTGTCTGCTCTGCCTTGGAAGCTGAAGCTTGCAGTTTCCTTTTCGTTCTACAACACATATGGTGTAGAGGATGGCGACAAGTCTGGTTTGAAGGCGATAATAAAACCTTAGTTGATCTTATTAATACAGGTGGTGATAATGTTGAGGTGGCTAATCTGCTCGTGGACATTCGATCCTGGTGTGCTCGGCTACCTCACTACTCTCTTGCATTTACTGGCCGGGATTGCAATCAAGCTGCAGATATTTTAGCGAAATTTGTTAACAGGACTCCATCTATGTATAACCAATGGTTTCTACCTCCGGTATGGTTAATGCCATACTTGTATAACATTACCTTCTAATTATATATGAAAGCTGTTTAAAAAAAAAATGCTGCAAAAAAAAACTAAAGTACAAAAATAACATATTCTTACATATTTCTAATTTATTTATTTTGTTGTAAATCTAAAAAACTTAATAATAACTACCGGGCTTCTATAATAAATTAAAACTATTGGGCCTAATAAAGACAAAGCCCACATAACGATTCCCCGCCAAAAATTATAAAATAACCGAACCAAACCGGAAATGTCAAATTCAATTCGGTTCTCTGAAAAATCTCACAGCTTTATTCAAAACCGATCAAAATCCTTATTACAAAATCAACAACAAAACTGAAATCTAGGGTTTATGTACAAAAAGAAAAAACAAATCCTGCAAATTTCAAGCTTTAACAAACCACAACAATGGCGCAACCAAAACTCATTCATTATGCGGCGATTGCGGTGGCTGCGGTGACAACGGCGGCGTTTGCGGTAGCTGTTTATCTTGTGAATCAGTTGAAGATTCCTTCTTATGTGAAAAACTTAAACTTTTTCTCCTAACTAAAAGGTCCCCAAATCTTCTTATAAACGCTTTCTTCTTCCTCTTTTCACATTCTTCTAAATGATTCCCATCTAAATTCTCCAAATCCTCTGCTTGAATCGTTTCCCCTTCTTCCAAAAACGTACACGAAGATCTCCTTCTATGGCGGATTACAGCATTTGGCGTTTCAGCAACATCAAAAATCGAACCTTTAAACAAATCTGAATCTGAATTTGGAGAATTACTCTCACTTTCATCTGTGTGATGATTACTACTCTCATGTTGATGATTATTACTTGAATTTACCGTTGTTTCTGCTGATTTCGCCTCTCCATCTACTGGATCTCTATGCCTATAATGATGAGAAAGCTTTATCAAACTGAAACTACATGTTTTTCCAGCCATTTTCTTATCAAATTGATGATGATGATGATGATTTATCGGTTTCTTATGCTCAGTTTGCTTCTCCTTCTTGTGTTCTTTCTTCTCCTCTTTCTTCTCTTCCTTCTTCTCTTCCTTCTTCTCTTCTTCCTTCTCTTCCTTTTTCTCGATTTCTGCTTCTTTATGTGGTGATTCTTGTCTACTTAAAGCTCTGTTTCTATCTTCTTCCATAACCATTTCAGCTTCTGATAAAAGCTGTTTAAGTTTTTTGACAGCTTCATTAGCTATGGCTTCATTAAGCTTTGATCTTTCAAGCTCATGTAAAGCAAATTGAAGTTCTTCATCTTTGTCTAATAAAGCATCTTTGAGATTTGAATTCTCTGCTCTTGCAAGTCCAGCTGCTTCTTTAGCTACATTAGCTTCATTAATGGCTTGTTTAAGTATATCTCTAAGCTTATGATTCTCTTCTTTACCTTTTTTACTTACACTTTCAGCAGCCATTAAAGCTTCAAGAAGTCTGTTGTTTTCATCAAGAAGTGAATTCTTTTCATCTTCTCCTTTCTTTATACAATTCACAAACACAGATTCTTTACCGTTCCAAGCTATTAATGAATCTTCAGCTTCAATTCTGAGTCTTTCTGTTGTGTTCTTGAGTAATTCTGTTTCTTTCTTTGATTCTTGTAAAAGGGTTTGATAACTTTCTTCCGTTGCTGTATATTTTTCTCTCCATTGTTCAGCTTCAAGCTTTGTGGATTCAAGTTCTGTTTCTGTAGCTTCGAGTTTGTGTTTTGTTTTGTAAGAATCTGTAGCCACTTCTTGTAAAGCTAAAGCTAAATCATCCATGGCTTTCTTGCTTGTGATCTCAGCTTCTGTTGCTGATTTCAATTCGTTTTTCAGGATTCTCATCTCTTCTTTTGTTGAATCAAGCTCGATTTTGATGGAATCAGTATCGAAATCTTGAACAGAAATGTCATCTTCTTCGCTTGAATCTTGACTTTGATATGATCCATCGATTCTTTCTTTTAATGAAGCGATTTCGATTCTTGACTCTTCTAATTCAGCTCTTAAAGAAGCAACTTCGATTTCTCTGCTCTCTAAAGAAGATCTCATCTTTGAAAGCTCTGTATCGATATCTGCAACTTTTCTTGATGAATATCTTGGAGATGAAACTGGACTCGCCATTGATAGACTCTTATATACCTTCCGCGATTACCCTTTTAAACGTAATTTTGAAATGAAACGGATTCAAAAAAAGGTTGAATCTTTACGAAGTAATAGTTTTTTTTTTTTCCAGAAAATGCAATGAATGGTATAAAAGAGGATTTTTTGCGTTAAAATGTTACATAAAAAGGCTGAAAATAGAAATCTTTAAAAGTCAAATTAAGAAAAATTGGATTAATGATGTTAACAACATCCATTTTTTTAGGGCAACCAAAGATCAA
Source organism: Aethionema arabicum (assembly GCA_000411095.1). Taxonomy (NCBI): domain Eukaryota; kingdom Viridiplantae; phylum Streptophyta; class Magnoliopsida; order Brassicales; family Brassicaceae; genus Aethionema; species Aethionema arabicum. Next base: position 262,915 of record KE151495.1, read on the forward strand.
ATCTTTCCTCTGCAATTAATCTCTCTCTTAAACATATGTTCAATTTCTCTTTCTCTGTTCTAATTTGGAGGCTAATTAAGTCAAAAGCATTGAAATTCCATAAAATTCAACAAACATTAGACATAGAAAACTCCACCATGAAAACATAAGAAGAGATTAAACAAAAGAGAAACAATCTAAGACATTGATTCCCTCAAAAGACAAGAGTTCTAACTAGTATTTGCTTCACTACTAAACACCATCTTCATAAGAACCCAAATCCAAGCTTAAATTGAAGTTAAATGAGTCTTTTTTTATCTTAAGCACGTTCACCTCTGATACGACGAGCCAATTGAATATCTTTAGGCATTATAGTAACACGTTTAGCATGAATAGCACACAAATTGGTGTCTTCAAAGAGTCCCACAAGATAAGCTTCTGCAGCTTCTTGAAGTGCTAAGACAGCATGACTTTGGAAACGCAAATCAGTTTTGAAATCTTGAGCAATTTCACGAACAAGTCTTTGGAATGGTAGTTTCCTGATGAGTAACTCAGTACTCTTTTGGTACTTACGGATTTCACGAAGAGCAACAGTTCCAGGACGGTAACGATGAGGCTTCTTCACTCCACCAGTGGTTGGTGCAGACTTACGAGCAGCCTGAAATTCAAATTGAATAGAACAACATCAGAAATCATAGAATAACAAAGAGCAGATTAGGTAGAAGTAGAAAAGATATTAGAAATTGATACCTTAGTAGCAAGTTGTTTCCTTGGAGCTTTTCCTCCAGTGGATTTACGAGCGGTTTGCTTGGTACGAGCCATCTAATTCTATTACAAAACAAACACCAAATCGAAAGATCAATAACTCAAATCGAATGATCAATAATTCATTAACTGACAATGAAAGAAGAGGGAAATCAGAGCAATCGCCGAAGAAAAATTGATTCTAAACCCTAATTAGTCGCGAAACTAAAACACCATCTCTACGACAAGTACCAAATCGATCACCCCGGGCTCCAGAGTCGAAAGCGAGGACCAAAAGAGTGGAGATGAGCTAATAATCGTCAATGGAAAAGACAAAAATCGAGGTAGACAAGGAGAATCTAGGAGGGAAATTATTCGAAGTAAGACAAAGATCGGTTGAGTAATCATAAAAGCAAGAATCAAGCGCCGACATATCTGAACAAAAAGGAAAAAGACGCTGACTTTCTAAACCCTAAATCTAAGAAAGAAGCAGAGAAGGATAGATCGTATTCGTATCTTACCGTTTTTTCTCTTCTCCTCTCTAGACCTCACTTTTCTCAACCAAACTATGAGAGACTAATTGTTAAGTTGTGGCCACCAACACCTTCAATGTTTATTTATAATAAACAAAAATACGCTCTTGTGCTTTTCTCTAATCCAACGGTTACCACAATTCAACTCTGTGTTTCCTCAAATCATCCCAACGGTCACGATCTTACATTTTCTTTCTCACATGGATCACCAAATTACCTTAAGCCGACTAATTTCCAAAGTACGAAATCGTTTCATTACACAATCACAAGATTTAACATCACTAATAGTACATTAGAGATACTGGAAAGTCAGAAACTTTACGATATTAAAATCCAACAAAAAGGTTAAAATATTGCCCAAACAAGACAATACTTAACCTCCAAAACATAGCTACCACTCAAACAAAGGAATCAAACAAGGGAAAAAAAACAAACGACATCGTTTTAAAGTCATCTAAATTCCGAAAGTTTTTTTTAGCCATTATCTAAAAATTGAACACTATCTATTTTAGAACAAAGCACATTCACATATTGGTAGGATCAAGAGTCTTGAGATTCACTTAAGCACGCTCTCCTCTGATCCTACGAGCAAGTTGAATGTCTTTAGGCATGATAGTGACACGCTTGGCGTGGATTGCGCAAAGGTTAGTGTCTTCGAATAGACCCACAAGATATGCCTCTGCAGCCTCCTGGAGAGCTAGCACGGCATGGCTCTGGAAACGCAGATCAGTCTGCAATCATAGAGATGGACACAACAGAGTGTTATCTTGATGAACATGAAGCAAGTCATTAGTAGAACATTTAGATGATGTGAGTTACAAACCTTGAAATCCTGGGCAATTTCACGAACAAGTCTCTGGAATGGTAGCTTCCTGATTAGCAATTCAGTACTCTTTTGGTACTTACGGATTTCACTGGAGGAAAAAAGAAGAACGGTGAAAAGCAAAGTTTATGAATTGAGAGATTAAAGCAAGATTTACAGATTACATACCGAAGTGCAACAGTTCCAGGACGGTAACGATGGGGTTTCTTGACTCCACCGGTGGTTGGTGCAGACTTACGAGCGGCCTGAAATTCGCAAATACGTTTAGTATCAAATCCAGCAATGTAACTATGAAAGCAAAACAAGAGTAATTAGAATACCTTGGTAGCCAGTTGCTTCCTTGGAGCCTTTCCTCCGGTAGACTTACGAGCAGTTTGCTTGGTACGAGCCATCTAATCATAAACACAAATGAAATCCAAACATTAGGCATTCAATTTCTATAATCGACTAGTAAGAACAACCAAGGAGTTAACCAAGTATCATCACAATAGATCATATAAATCGGAAACGAAACCCTAATCATCATACACCTATGAAAAATTAACCAATGGATGATAAATCCGGCACAAGATTACCACCGGAAGAACACTATGGCACTCAGATCTAGAGAAATCGATTCCTTAACCTAATCCCCAAATTCGAAAAGACCTACCGATCAACAATAACTAATCTACCCTAAATCAATTCCACCTATCGATCAGTGCACGCAATTCAACGGCTAAACCTAATCTCAAACATTCGCAAACCAATTCAACAAAGAAATTCAAGAGTCGTTCGTACCTTCTTTGTTTCTTCTTTCGCTCTCTGATTTCAAATTTTGGGCTCCGATCTCAAGAATAACAATAATAAAAGTAACCCCGCGTGTACGGCTCTTGATATTTATTTATAAGCAAGCCAGATCAACAATCGGACGGTTAATATCTCTCATCAATGTGTTTTTCGTGTTTTTTAATCTACGGTTTATAATACTACAACATGTGCTTTCTTAATACCCAAATCAACGGTCAAGATTGATATTCACATGGATCATGAAATCTAAAATACTCGATTGCTATTGGTTGAATATAATACCCCGTAGATAGCTGACCTGTCTTTATAACGTAACACCGTTTTGAACAAAGTCTAAATGGGCCTAAAATAAAGCCCATTATGGCGTACGTTACAATAATTTCCGGTTTAGTTTTTAACCGGTTTAGAATTCAGCAGATTCTCGATCAGTCTTCTTCTTCCCCAATTTCACCAACTAGGGTTACAGAGTATCGCATTGTCTCCAGGTATGGATTATGTGATCGGATCCGTACGAATTTTTTGAATTCTCTCAATTGAGGTCTTTCTAGCTCAAAATCGTTACTTAGGGATCAAAAATGGAAGAACTGAATCGTTTTTTTTTCTTAATTTTAGGGTTTGAAATGGATTGGCAAGGTCAGAAATTAGCAGAGCACTTGATGCAAATTCTGCTTGTGATCTCCGGCATTGTAGCGTTCATGACTGGGTACATAACGGAATCGTTTAGTACGATGATGTTGATTTACGCCGGAGGTGTTGGGGTCACGACTCTGATCACCATACCGAACTGGCCATTCTTCAATCGTTGTCCTCTAAATTGGTTAGATCCAAGCGAAGCAGAGAAACATCCTAAACCAGAAGTTGTGGTTATCTCGAAGAAGAAATTATCTAAAAAGTAGTGTCCTTTAAATCTCTTCTTTAACCATTGTTTTGCTTGAAATTATATGTCTTGGATCATGAATTTGATAAATTGAACTGAAATTTCTGGGTATTTTGATCAATTCAAGCTATTGTTGAATCACATAATGCATCATTTCTATGAATCTATATGCAAATGTGAAAAATTTAAGCAATTTACAGAGATAAATCTGTGACTAATGTGTTCAAATCGATCACAAGAACCAGAGCAATCTCAGCCATTAATGGCGCATCGCTCTAGAGAAGAGTAACGAGAATGAAGATAAGAAGAGCAGCGATAAAAGAGTACTTAAGAGCAGCAACAAGGATTGCAAAAGAGATTAAGAAAAGCTGAGATAAGACCTGAAGACTAGCCAAAGTCAAGACTCCAGCTAATCCAATGGCTACGAAATTATCTTGATCTGGATTCAATAGTTCACTCCATCGGAAATTGAAACCAGTAAATCGATCTTTCTTAGAACCATTTCTAGTCCCATCATCACCTCCGTTGCTACTAACTGGTCTGTTCTCGCCTCCAGAAGACTCTTTGGCTGATTCGTTACCGTTGTTTTGGGCGTATAGTCTGAATTTTAATGGAGATTTGTAGACATTGATGCAAGTATGATGCTGAGTTTTGTAGGTAAAAAGAGACGTTGTTGGTATAGAAACAAGGGGTCTCAATGTTAACATTTTGGATCTTTCTGGGTTTTAACACAATCTGCAAACATGTAGAATTGGAGCTCAATCAATCCAACGAAATAGAAATAGACTCAATTGGAGCTAAAGAAACCCTAATTCTCGCCATGGATATCGAGTCAAGGATCAAAATCTTATGAATACAAACATTAAGCTCAAAATCGAAACATATCATAGTCGAATCGAAAATTGATCAACTAGCTGAAGGATGAGAAGCAATAACAAGCTATACTAGCCCTAATTTCCGCCATGAAAATTCCTTTAATCGAACTAAAATCAAAGACGAACTAATACTTAGAATAAGCAAATATTTTCAATTCTCTTACAGGTCAAGCAAATTCCATAAGAAAATCGTATAAAAAAAAGCAAACTAACCTCGAATTCTCCATTTTTCCTCCTCCCCAGTAGCGTAAAAGGTCATAGAACTAAAAGGCAACGAAATCAAACGGTTCATATAAGAAATTGGACTCAACGGCTACGATTAATCTCTCATATTTAACGGCTAAGATTCAATCTTCAGAGGCATTTTCTGGTTAAAGTTTCAATCTTTTGCTTTGTTCTTCACACATTAATTACTTTGATAAAACAATTAAAAAAAAGGAAACAAATTTGGTTATATGCAAAATGAACAATATAATTATTACCTGGTTCGTGCTTACTCTCTATCTTTTACAAAAAAAAGGTTTAAAAACCAAAGAATCATGAAATCAAATTAAGTTAAAAAAATCCCCAATTATATAATTTTCATATACCCTAAAAAGATACAAACTTTCTATAAAAAAAGGAACAAACAAAACAACCCTATTCACCCATCAACCTCCATCTCCTACTTCAAACCTCCATAGATGGATAAATCTCAAAGCTTTCTAATTTTTATGTGTTGGTGAAGTGGAAAGATTTGGTAACCCCCAAGTGATCAGCTAAACGTTGTACTGAAGACTCTACCAGTTTACATACCGGTGAAACAGTGTCCGGGAGATTCGGATGGCAATAAGGTAAATACAGGTCACTGTCGACGTCTGACCGGTTATATAAGGTGAGTGTAGACCGGCAGAATATGAATCTATGTAAGAAATAAACATTAGAGAAGATACATATAAACCATATTTACCGGTTTGGTTTTATAAGAACTGACCTTAGAATCAGCCGTCTCAAGAATGGATCAGGTAAGATCTGTGCCCAGACAAGATTCAAGACTTTTGATGTTAAGAGAATTGTTTCCCATTCAGAGAACGAAGCAGAGAGTATGTTCTCCGCTTCATCGTAAACATCCTACAAGGCAAGAAACGGTAAGAGGGTAAGGCTTTGAGGTTCTCGGATTTGTTAAGTGTGTTTCAGATTTATAGCTTACAGGGTCTGGAACTGAGTTTGGGAGGTCTAGCAACTGACAAAATGCTTGTAATGGTGCTGTTAAGAAAAAAGTGAACTGACTTCCGTTTACTTGTGTATCAGTAGCAGATGGGTTCTCGAAAGATGGCTTTTGAGGAGAAAGAAACAGAGCGACAGGCTCGCCTCTCTCTACGCCATTTAAGACCTGAAATTTGTTTAGGACGACTTGTTAGTGATTAGTAATCAGCGGGAGAAAGCAGCTGAGTGTCTTAGAAAAAACTATTTGATGACACTCGAGAGATATAGAATACAAGTTATGACAAACCTGCCTTGAATGCATGGCTAGTGTCGCTATCGATGATCAAGAAAAGAGGTTTTCGTGTAAAAGGGATTAGATCACCAGGGTAGAGGTTATTCGAACCTGAGAATGTGAGATTGTATTAGAACTCAGTCATATACAGAACATAGCAAGTTAATTCCATGGAGTTAAAGAACTTACCAGAGCCTGCTCTAGTGCCGAACCAGAGATAATCTTCGTAATATTCATTAGATATTTTGTGTCCATTGCTATGAGGTTCTGATTTGTAACTTTTCTGTTCTTGGGAAGCTTTAGGAAGCAGTTTGCTTTTTGATGTTCTGCTTGAACCGACAGAGTTCTCTGGCTGTGGCTGGACAACATCATTACGAGCAGGACCACCTGGATAATTATTGCTGATATCAATGATAAAATACGGTAGAAAATACAAGATTTAGAACTTCCAAGTACCAACTCTAAAGAAACTAACCAGCTGCCGATAAGTACAATAGCATCACACTCTCTGGAGGGAGCTCATCACAGATCATAGCTAAGACCTGCAAACATATCACCATTAAACAAAAAGAATAGGCATAAGGATCTGTCATTTATTTGACGTATGGTGCAGGTAAAACTCACCGCTAGCAAGTGGGAAACTGAGGGACGATAAAGAACTGCTTTTCTAGGATTAGGAGGTAATGAAGGATCAGCCATATCAGCAGCCAAATTCATATCTATAAGACCAGAAGCAACAGAATGATCAATTACAAAACCATTTTCCTTTGGTTCAACAGGTCGTTTTTTGTAGAAAGATCCACTCGGCTCCCATTCCAAACATTGCATCATTCTATATGAATCCAGTGTGACTTCAGCATACTTCACCTGAGAACAACTCATGTAATGATTATGAAGGCAACAGAGGCTCGTTCTAAAGACAGTTGACTCTAGATGACCATCTTATATGGAAATTTCAGGCTCTGTAAAAGAAATACTGCTCGGTTACCTCATTACGGTGATAGCTAGCCAAGAGAGCATCACGAAACTTGAGCAATTTCTTTGCGTGGAACCGAGCTAGATATGGTTGAGAAGCTGGATAGGAATCAAGCATTGCGCAATACCGCAGAGGCCTGACATAAGTTAAGTCTGTGTCAGCTTTCATAAATCTGGTGATTTCTTGCACAACTACCCTCCATTCCTTGAAGTTTGTCTCCTGTTACAAAGAATTTATTCCCAATCCATTGTCACTCTATCCAAATCTTCAACAGAATAGCAGCAGAAATTTCGAAAAATGAATAAGTTTTTTCCAAGTTCATGCGAATTCAACATCAAATTAAAGAAAGCTAGCTTATGTATCCTTGATCATAGTTTCCTTTTCTAACTAACAAGTAACAACAGCATTGATTTCTGATTTTCTTCCCTTTTGATGACAATGAACTATAAATTCCAGTAAATTATCTTTGTGATTCTACTCCTAAGAAGAAATTTGTCCTCAGTGACCAAAAAAAGGCTAAGGGGAGATCAAAATTCATCAAATTACCCTGAAATTCGACTTGCTGTCATCCACCAAAACCTTAAGCTTCTCGGATAAGTGCTTAACCATGTCTTTCCGATCCACAATCAACGAAACGAGCAAAAACCTCGCGTAGAATCGTAACTCTTTGAATCGAACATTAATATCCTTCCCATGAGCTTCCTCAAAGTACCTCCTCCTCAAAATTGCTTCGTAGAACACATACGCCTCGAGAAGAAACCTAGCCTCGCTAGTCCTCATATACTGGCTAAAGTAAAGCTGACCGATCCGGCTCGCGATCTCGCCGATTTCCCATCGATTTAAACCAGACTCAACCAACTTCGACCTGTACATCTGCTGATAATTCCATAGTTTCATATACGCTTTGAAAACCTTTAGAAAGTACTGACTCTGTGCTCGTCCAAACGCCGGAAGATCACGAACTCTTGCGAATTTCCGGTCAGCGTTCTCCACCAAGGCTCGGAAATTGCTAGAAACATCTTCCTCCGCCATAAAGTAAAAAACAAGCACGTTTCTATCCTCCTTAGTTCCAGTAACCACCGCCGTCGTTTATCATCAGCTCTGAAGAAGAGAAAAGCTAGAGAGAAGAGAGAGAAACTCTAATGGCGGTGGAGAGAGAAAGAGAGAGAAAGAGAGTATTTGCACTAATAAGTAAATATGAATTTTTCTGATCGTACCATTTTATTTTATTATCTTAAAGTTATTAATTTTCGTCTTTTTTAGTTGTTCACCTTTACAAAAGCAGTTGAAGAAAAAAAAATTAAACTCTTGGGATTAATTAATAATTAAAAACTGTAATTAATTAATTATCGTTAGTCGTACCTATAAATTGGAGAGAATAAATCCAAAAAAGATATCTTCGTTTACCATTTCTATTTTGCATTTCATAATAAAATATAAGTATATATTTTAAATAATATTTTATCATAATATATATACATTTGATATCGATAAAAAAAATTTGATTATTTTATTTTAATAAATTAACTGTTAGTTGTTTTAAAAAGTCTTTGATATACATTAATAAAAAAAAAATTCTATCATTATATTTGATAAAATAAGTAGATAAAAATATAGCCATCTATTTAATACTATAGTATATACTATATGTAAATATATATATATATAATTAATTTATTAAATGCATCGCTATTAGCGAAAAAAACGCATGTGCGCACGAACCCATACAAAAGAATTTTGCAACAATATATTTAATATATAAATGTATATGTATCGTTGTGTTGTAATCATCGTGAAATGAGCTGGCATGTATATACACACATATTCTACATACATATATTCACATATTCTATATACATGATATATATAGTAGCACATGCCCATGACGTACGTATCTACCTACTTAAACGGACAATTAATTAGTAAAATAGTTACTTAATTTCATTAGTTTAATTTGTGTGTAATTAGATACTATAAGAGTATTAATTAATATAACAACTTGCTCTTCATTTGTATTTATTACACATCCTTTTTTAATTTACGTTGTGCTAAAATGAGCATTCATTAATTATTACTAGCTTTTTGTATTTTTTTAGTTCATAATAAATTATCCACTAAATAATAAATATACATAAATTGAATATTTGTGTATATTACATATTATATCTTCTATAATATAAAAAGGGTGTTTAAAGTTTTAAAATTATAACAAATATAATAATATTTTTTTCCAGACAAGTTGACTTTCACACTGATGATTATTATTAAAATTATATTTTTTGCTTTTGGGACTATGTTATTAAATACAATTAATGGTGTAAATATGTAAAATCCACTGAAATTTCTTTTTTTATAAATGGATGGACCATTGGACCGACGTGACATGTCGGTTTCGCTGAGAATATTTTTGATGATCGAATTCGATATAATGTTTTCATGGGTAAATACATATTGAATATTCTCGAATTTTTACTTTTCAATCAAAATCTTGTATTTATTTATAGCATGAGAATTATTAGATTTAGAAAAGAATTATATAAATGAGTTTTAAAATTACAATTGCATATTATTATAATAAATATTATATATATATATATATGCGAATTAAATATAAGTGGGTCATGGTTACATTAACTTATTAGTAGTAGGTAGATGTTAGTTGTCTAATTTATATTTACATTTTTATTTGTTATTATGATTTATGAATATTCAATTTAATTATTTATGTATAATACGTATTTATAATAAATAAAAAGATCGATAATCTATATATAAAACGTCGCTTTTGTTAAATGCTTTATTAGGTATAAAACTTTATATGATGTTTTATAAATGTACACATGAATTTGGACATGTTTTTGTTTTTATTTTTAATTTATTATCATTGTTCATTTAAATACGGTCACATGAATAAATTCCACTAGAGTAAAAAACAAACAAAAACTCCAAGAGATGGACTATATCATAATTTAGTAAATATTAAGAAATATTAATTCGAAATTATCTAAATAATTAATTATCTTATATATTGGAATGTTCAACATTCAAAACTGTAGAACTTGTCAGGAATATCCGAGAGAATATAAAGTTTAACGTTATTATATATGTATATATATATGCATATTTTTATATCAATATATAATAATTTTGGTTGGAATATTCTTGATGATTAATCCCATAAATAGTAAATTGTTTTGTATATTACTTCACAGATAAAATATATTTTTGTAATAAATATAATTAACTGTATTTAAAAATATCTAAATATGAATAACACATAGAATCTATCTATATGTGTGTCATCCTTGAAGAGAAATATGAATTTATATAAAAAGCATTTTTTTTCCCCAAATATAAAAAGCATTTTTCATATATATATATATATATA
>KE151495.1:308674-323074 GCA_000411095.1 Aethionema arabicum
TCTTTTAGGAATTTTTTGAGATAATAGAGGTCTCAGGAGAATAAAAGGAGAATACTTTTAAGTTAATATTTGGGAAGAAGATTTGAGGTTTTAGTGTTTGATCTTTATCTTCTTCTTCTTAAAAGTTTCTGTACAAATTATGTATAGAGATTCTCTAATAGAGAGCAAAATTTGTATTTTGAGATATTACTGAATTGATCCTTGAGTGTTCTTAATTTATGAGAAAAGGGCTAAACTTCTGTTGTGTTCATGGTTTTAGACTTGAAGTATCATTTATACAGTTATGACCCTATCTGCTATTATTCTATAACCTATTTCTTACGTTTCTTGCAATTTAACCCTTGTTTTTTTTCCTTTTCCTCGTTTTCTCCCTATATTTTTTTTTACCTTAATTTTCTTTCATTTATTTTAGTTAAATTTTGTCCATTTCATTATTAAATGTTCTTAAATTGATTTAAAAAAAATTGATTCAACGTCTGTATTGTTTCAATTTTAAGTATGCTATGTTAAATTAAAATAAAAAATAATAGTATTGTTTCATACCTGAAATCTATATATAATAGTATAATAGGTATTTTATTACATCTTTAATTTTCTAAGAAAAAGTAGCAAAATAATAAAAGTAATGCAAATGCTTCTTTTATCATTTTTTTTAAATTATATACACACGCATACTTATATATAATATATGAGGATTTTGGCTTGATGCTCATTAATGTTTATGTACCACATCATATAGTATTATTTTTAAGTATCTTTGTTTTATAATTCTTTTTGCTAGATTTATCAACGGGCATATATATATGATCTTAAATTATATATTAATAAGAATACACTTTGCGTAGTGTGAATATATAATATATTTTTCACATCTCAAAGTTACAATTTCGAGACTATTGTCTGTGTGTGTTACCACATTCACAAGGCAAAATAAAAAGATTGATAATGATAATATTATTAATAATTAACAGTAATAAAATAATTAACCAAATGGTTAATTATTTATTACAAGAGAGATGTCGTGGTACAGTCATGGGTTACTTTTTTACTCTTCAAAAGCTGAGTCTCCCTTTTGCATGGGTTAAATTTAATAAATTATATTATATGATAAATAAATAAACAAAATTAATGTTATTGCATGTATTTTCTTATTACTAATTCACATACATATAATACTTATAAAATCATGTAATTTATAAAACATTTATTTATTGTTTATTTCAAAAATTTATTGATTCAAAATATTACGATTTTTTTATTATTTATTCACATATTTAACAGGATTTATTAGAAGGAGATGGCATTCTACTGTTTTCAATTATATTAATTTAGTCCTACGTTCAATGATTTCTGCCATTATATTCTTTAATTATTTACATGATTCATTAAATTTTTTAACTTTTTGCTTTTTGTAATTTCCTTATCAAAACAGCTACCCACTGCCATCATGTAAATGATCAGTGACTTGTGTCTTTCTCTTTAAGAAATTGAATTCCAAAAAAAAAGTACAGAAAATGTAACATCAATACAAACATTTTTTTCTACTATTAGTTCTTAAAACTAATATATATATATATATATATAAAATATGCAAATAATTAAGAGGAATTGTCAAAAATGGCATCTCAAAATATTATATTTTCATTTTTAGCACCTTTCCTTCCCTTCCAAATGAATAGACCATAATACCCTTGTTTACATACAGTTTACATACGGTTACATACAGTTTACATACGATTTACATACGGTTTACATGCAGTTTACATACGGTTTACATACAGTTTACATACGGTTTACATACGGTTTACATACAGTTTACATACGGTTACATACAGTTTACATACAGTTTACATACGGTTTACATACGGTTAATAATTTTAATAATTAAATGACATAAAAGGGTATTGTTGTCCATCTAGGAATCCAAAATGNTAATAATTTTAATAATTAAATGACATAAAAGGGTATTGTTGTCCATCTAGGAATCCAAAATGCTATTTTTGTAAGAAATATCATTTGAGTGCCATTTTTGCTAAAAAACTCATTAAAGTGTCATTTTTGCAAATCCCCCAATAATTAATATGTCTATACATAAAATTGATTAAAACAAACAAAACTGCATTAATTTTGTAACTATTTAAATTTGTTAAACTGGATAATCCATTACTTATAGTCTTATAATGCTAATTACAAAAACAATATCGAAAAATTGTCACTTATTTTTTTCAATTAATAAAAAATAATATTGTTTTTAACGTAATTAAATATAATTTTGTATAAGAAAAAGGACTTTATTTTTGTAAAAGGTTTTTAAAAAATTAATACTTATGGGAGATTGTGAGAGAAAAAGACGTCGACCGGTCGTAATACTCTTTATTATTTGTAATAACAAAAAAAACACAAAATATATCTCTAATATTAAGAAAATAAATCCATCAAACCAATAAAAATAAACTTGAGGCAATATTAATGATGAAACTATATTTAATTATAAATTGATTATTAAGATTGTATCACAATTTTTTTTATTTCAATAACAACAACACATGAAAAATAGTTGAAAATGACCCAACACAATACTACAAATACTTAAATTTAATAGTCATAATTAATTCAATACTTTTCTTTCACCTGTAGAATATTTTCACATATAAATTAAACCACCAAAACAAAAACAACATATAAACTTAAGAATCTCACTGATTCACTTCAGTGACTTATTTTTATTAATTTTTTTCTATTTTTCCTCAAACAAAACTCTCAATTTTCAATCCAATTCTTTGATTGAAATTGAGAAAAAATCCTCTTTCAAAACAGGAATAATCTTAAAAAATGTTTTTATAAATTAGAGATGTGAAAAAAAAAATTAAAAATTATATAAAATCTCTCATCAGTGTAGTTTTCTCCTCTTGAAAGTGTTGTCTTTGTTGTCTGGAGTGGTCTGTGTAGAATTTGTACATGACCAAACTTGTGTCTCATCACTCTTATAGCTTAACCATGTTGCTTCCAATACTCCATTTGGACTCTCCGGGACTCGAACCACCCGCGGCTCCTCCTTAGCCTCTCGGGCTGATCCCGGACTCATCAGATCACTTGACATTCCTCTCATCATCTTCAAACATCTCATAACTCTCTCCTGCAACAAAGATTTGATCTAATGACTTCAAACAACTGTTTTCGTTCTTCATTAACTTCAAATGTTTCAATCTTTAAACAATTTTCTGATGTTTTTGTTGTGTTTAGATGTCATAATTAAGCTAAAGTTCAATCTTTTGGGAGTTCTGAGTTAGTTATGATCCAAAGAACTGTTTTTGTTCTTGATTAACTTGAAAAGTTTCAATTTTCTGCTGTTTTTGGTTTGTTTTTGAATCTTTTGAGAGTTTTGATTCAAACAAGTGTTTTGGTTCTTGATTCAGTACAAAGTTTTGATATTTTTTCGACGATTTTACACGGGGTTTTCGTTTAAATGTCATTAGAAATGTAAAGTTTGAATCTTTTGAGAGTTTATGGTTTAGTTTAGTTACCTGTTTTACATGTACTAGACTAGTTATTATCATTTCATCATCAAGAACTGCTTCTCCTGAACTTGAAGAAATAATGATTGCAGCTGCTGCAGCTATCTCAGAAGGTCTAAAATCCAAGAATTCAACTTCTGCACATAACACCCATCAAGAAAAACAAAACTTTATGAGATCAAATTCGTCGAAAAAGGAAAAAACTTGTGTTCTTGATAGTAACAAGAACTCTCAACTTTACCTTTAGTTGTGTTCAATATAAGTTGTGATGTTCTGTAAATATAAGTCTCTGAAGGGAAATCATTGATCTTGTTTGCAAAAAAATCGATGAATGCGAAAGGAGTTAACATTTGTAATCTCCAATTCAATTTGTTTAGTATCAAAAGTTCCATTCTTTTGATTGTTTTAGCTTCAAAAACAAACTTAGGATTCTCTACCTGTTCATCAAAATCCCATTTCAAGATTAGTACAAAAAACCCCGATTTTTCGATCTTTATTCAACATTTTGGGTTAAGAATTTAACCTGTAAATCAATGGTTTGAGGAAGATTTGTTTCTTCAACTTTAGCTGCTAATGATAAACAGGAAACAGCAAGTAATTGAACAGCCCAATCTTTATCTTTCTGCACCAATTTTGTTAACAAAATACACAACAATTAGTCAAATTTTCGATATGAAATTGGATCAAAGAAATGTGAAATTAAAAGACTTACTGGTAATTCAGAAGCTGTTAAGAACCGATCTAAGTAATTCATTGCTAGATATATGCATAAAGGCCCAAAATTGTGATGAACACAAGCCTGTGTTTAATCAATCAAAAACACAACAAAATCAATTAGATTCAATACCAAAAACATTCAAATCTGTAAGATCTTCTTCCGATTTCACCAATCTAATGAATACCCATCACTTAAAAACTGATTAATTTCCTATATAAAGAACTGATTTTAACAAAGAAGTGATTTTTCAGTTTCCTACTTAAGAAATGATCAAATCAGAAAAATTCCCAAATCGAACCTTTAAAATCCAATCAAGAGCTTCATTTCTAACACGAAACTCGAAACACCCATCACGTAATCTCTTAAGATAATCATTTCCAGGTAAAAAATCAGTCTCTTTCTTAATCATATCTTGGATACTGTCATCAAAAATCATCGGAATTGATCTAAAAGTGACGCCTTTACTTATGTGTCCATGGCTATAACTCATGAATCTATCGTTAACATCAAAATCAAGATCTTCTTCGATTTCATTGATCCATGATTCACTAGTCTCTTCACAAACGAGATAATCCGCCATAGATAGACGTTTCTCACGAAATCTCTCAGAAAAGAGAAGAAAGAAGAATCATGTAGAGAGAGAAAGAAGAGAGAGAGAGAGAAAGGGGTTTTGTGCAGAAGAAGAAGAGAGTATGCGCTTTGCTTTAGGGTAGAGAGAAGAGAGACCAACGTGAGAGAGCAGAAGCAGCCGCTACACAGAACCTTGAAGACTAATAAAGAGAAAATAAAAAAAGAAAACAAAAAATAAATATAAATTTCCCGGTTTTTTTAATATATATATATAGAAATTATAAGAAAACATTAGTTTTTTTCAACGTAAATAGTTTTTTTCCTTGTCTTTTAATAGTTTTTTTTCTTTGTCTTTTTTAGTAAAAAAAATAATTTAAAAGGTATAAAATATATAATAGAGTTTTTTTTATTTCTATTTATTTTACTAGTGAAATTTTAGTTTTAGAGTAATGTGGTAAAAAAAGGTTTTAATTTTAAAAAAAGATTCAAGTAAAATTCTTTTACCAAAAAAAAAAAAAGATTCAAGTAAAATTGTATTTAACTTTTGTTCGTTTTTTTTTTACTTCAATAATACTTTTGTTCGTTTTTAATCATTATTTTTTTTTCTTCATTTTTTAATCATTATTTAGTTGTTTTTTATTGTATTTAATCATATGTTTAGTATTACAAATATTAAATTTGGGTATAATTTAAGGTAGTAGCATTCAATGTCTTTTTATTTTTAGGTAATCTCAATTAAGTAAAAAATACACTTGTTGATTTCATTTTCATATGTGTATATATAGATGAAATTAAGTTATTTATTCTTTACATGTATTAATTTATTCTTTTTTTTTGTTTGCTTATGTTGTTAGGAAAAATAAAGATGAATTACCTAAAATGTTCTAATTCAAGTATTTTTTTGCAAATGTGCCATTTTTGAAGGGTTTATCAATTATACCATTGAATCTATTGTTATGATATTTTTGCAAAAATGTTTGAATGAAGAAATTTCTAAAAATCAATTATGAAAAATACCTTAATTGAATACATTTTTCCAATTTTTTCATAAAGTGTGAGGGTATACCACTTATAACGTTGGGTATAATGTTATGGCATTTTTGCAAAAAATGCATGATTAGGACATTTTTGCAAAAAAAGCTTGAATGAAAGTATTTTTGCAATTCCCCCAAAAATAAATACATTTTTAATCCTTTTTACTTTCTATATATTTCAGCCATTATTTCGTTATTTGCTGTATTTTACAAATATAAAATTTAGGAATGATTTAAGGTAGTATCATTTACTGTTTTTATTTTTAGGTAATCACGATTAAGTAAAAAAAGACACCTATTGATTTCATATTTATGAAATTAAATTATGAATTCATTTCCCAATAATTTTTTTATTATACGAACAGTTGGTAAACAATCATTTACTAAAGTACATAATTGGAGTAGTATTTTTCATGATTGGTCATCGAAAATATTTATATGATTTAATGTCATAACTTTCTATAACGAAATAATAAATCCACAATAAAAGAAATAAATGTTTGTTTTAGTCTATTGACTCTATAATTTTTAACGATTGCCTATGTTAATAAATATTTTAATTTTCGTTGCAAAAAAAAAATATTTTTTAATTTCACATTTTTTTTAAAATAAGCACAGTTAAAAGATAGTAGCCCACTTCATTAAAATTGGGCCTACATAGGCCCAAGTATTAATAGAGGCCCAATAAATAAAACCCTAGAAGATTTGCTTTTTATCATATCTATAAAAAAGTTCACATTTCAGTGATTTCACTTTACTCTATCCCATTTGTGTTTCTCGTGCGTTCGTACGAAAATGGAGCTCTGTACCAACAACACTATCACTCCTCTACCTTCGGCTACCATTCACCATGGATACCTGGCGGCAAACGATGTTCATCTTATCAAATCTAGAGTTTCACTCCCTCTCAGACGGAACCTTGTAGCTCTCCGTCTTCAATCCCGTATGAGAACTGAGAAACCCTAGGTTCCTGTTTTTTTCTTGCTTTACTTTTGTTTATTCGTTTCTTATTACGCGATTGGAGTCAATTATTTCTCGCGTTTTGTGTTTTTGAAACTGTAATTTGCTCGCGTTTATTGATGTTGTACGCCCTTTGGTTGAATTTCATTTCGAAAAAATCGATTGTTTCTGAGCTGAAATGACTGAGTAGATTCTTCCTTTTTGTTAGCTGATAGGTATTAGATATTGTTGACAGATGTTCTTGTGATCGTTTTGGTCAGCTGAACTGATTCTCATGTAGTAATTTGGGCTTCTGTTGTCTATTTAGTGAAAGATATCTGAATATTTTGTTGTATGTTGTGTTTCCAATGGTTAGGCACTTTGCGATGTGCTCGAAAGTTTCCTGGAGAAACAGTTTCTGGAGAAACATCAACTGGAGTGAAGGAGTTCGATGTGGAGAAGCGTGAAGGAACAATTACAGTAGAAGATAAAAACGTGACTAGTGAGGTATTGAGTGAAGATGTAGCTCCAGTTGAGTCTTCAGAAGACGTGCAAACACAAGTCATTGAGTTTATGGACGATTTTAAGGTAAACTTTGAGATGCTTTAGGGAATGTTTACACTGTGTATGCATAGGTAGCGATTAGCGAACCTTTCATCATCTATCGTGTCCATTAGATTTGTTGGATCTTCTCTTTTTGTTTTGTGTGATGGCTGTTGCTATGATGATACCTAATGATTATTAGAAAGCATTTCTATATGCTTAGTGAACGGTTGACCAAAGTGTCGAACCTGAGCGGTTAGCTGAGCAACTCATCATATCTATTTCAGTAGATTAGGTGTAAGTATGTATAAGAGTTACATCTCCTGTTGATTTCTTGTGAAATCTTGATTATATACATTTCTTTGTTGAAGTTGTGTGGTGCAGCACATATTATGAAGAAGAAAGAGTATGTTGCCATGAGGATAACAAATATATTTTGAAAGCATTCTTTAGTGCTTAATGAATCAGCGACAAAAATGTCGTCCTGAGCGGTTACCTGAGCAACAAAATACTCTTCGAGTCACTACTTTACTTGTTTTCTTCCTTCAAAAAATGCATTTTCTCTTGTTTTGAGGGTAGAAATCGTAGCATAACATTCATATAGATCAAGTTTCCTTTGAGTTTCTGCATCTACATGAATCTAACGAATCAATAATCTTGCTTTCTTAAACGCAGCTAGACTCAGACAACACATACTCACTCCTGCTGTACGGAAGTGGTGCAATAGTTGCTCTCTACTTAACATCTGCAATCGTTGGCTCACTCGAATCAATCCCTCTGGTTAGTTAATCTTATAGCCATCTCCTTTTTTAAAAATACACTAAATCTTCTAAAGTAGTAACCTTTTTAATTTCACCCATTCAGTTTCCCAAGCTAATGGAAGTGGTTGGTCTCGGTTACACTTTCTGGTTCACTACACGTTATTTACTTTTCAAGGTAAACTATAGCTTTTTTCCCAACTCAATTTCAAAACGATACCGTTTTATGAAATTGTTTACACAATTTGACATTATATTTACAGAAAAACAGAGAAGAACTCAAAACAAAGATCAGCGAAATCAAGAAACAGGTTCTTGGATCTGACATGGAGTGAGTTTGTGTACAAAATAAAAGAAGTTTTTTTGTTCTTGTGAAACTGGCTTTTAGGAAAACAACAATACGGCATCGTTTTTTGCTCAAGTATTGGAAGAATCTTTTTGATACATAGAATCAGAGATGTCCCCAATAGCATATCTAAGATTCTATTTAATGCATGTGGTAGTTCCCTTCACATACGCGCTTCGTTAGTTTCACACGTGTCTAATAAAAAGCTGGCACGTGTGGGACCGTATTATTTGGTTGGACAATAGATCCCAAGCCAAACTATACCAGACACGTTTTAGCTTCGATTTTGCGTGTCCTATTAATTATGTTATTGAAAACAATTAATTAGTTTTTTTACTTCTCTCCATTTTATAATTTTAAATAATTTAACAATAAATTATAAAAAAATACTTTTTTTTTGTATTTCAGTGTTACAAAAAGTTCATATGTTTAGGGTATGTAATTTTAGTAAATCAACCTTTATATTTACGTTTTTTGTAGCTTCAAAAATAATTAATTAATAGATATAAGTTGTAATTTAGTGTTCAAAATTGCGTTTCTGTGCAGAATATTTTTTTACAAAGAAAATTAATAATCATAGAAATTAATCTTTTCATTTCATATCATTCTTGTTCATAATATCATAGAAACACCAAACATAAGTAAAACTAAAAAAAAACACATTCCTTTTAATCGCCATCATCTTGATGAATTAATTCTTCAATTTCCCAAACCAAAATTGTATCAAAAATCAACATCCTTAAGCAACTTACGAACTTGTTCAAGCGTCACAAACAACATAACAGTAAACGGACCTTGTCTCGAAATTGTAGGTATAAATCCTTTATAAAGTGCCATTAACCCTTCCGCTTTCACCGTTTTAACCGCACAATCAATCGCTCCTTTATACGGCGCAACCGCACCCGCTTCTACTCTCATATTCATCACTCTTGTCTTTATAACATCCACCGGATTCGACGCAACCGCCGCAACAAAACCCGCCGTGAAACTCGCGACCACATGAGTTCCAAGTCCATCTTTCATTATCCCTTTTGCTAAAATCGTTTCTTTAGCTTGATCATATGAAGCTAATTGTGATGACGTCACTAACATAGCTCTATTCACTGTTAAAGATGAGCCACGCCATAAAGATGTAACGCCTTCACTTTTAACCATTTGTGAAATCGCGTCTAAAACGCTTTTGTAATTTCTTCTTTGTGTTAATGGAAGACGACCATCTGCTTGCATACGAACCATTGCTACATCTGCTGGGTTTCCTACGGTAGCTCCGATTGCTCCGGCGATAAGTCCGGCGGTGATTTTCCGGCTTATTGGCATTGTTTTTGTTTCTGGATCGGTCCATTTTGTTTTGAGAATATCGTAGAGACCCATACGAGTTGTGGAATAGAGAGTTTGACGGAGAACGGTTGCGGAAACTCCGGTGAATAAAGCAGACATACCTTCTTGACGGATAATGTTAGATCCGATTCCGATTATACCCACGCGCGGAGGTGGCGCGTGGAGTGTTGAAGAGGAGTTTTGGAAGGCGAGAGCTGGACGGAGATTTGTTGATTGAAACGACGCCGTTGGATTTGGGGATGATTCGCCGTGAAGTTGCATACGGACTTTGATTAGATCTAGAGGATGAGTTGAACAACCAGCTACGATTGAAGCGATTCCTCCTTCAGCGAAACCCTTGAGACCCATTTTTGGTAAAGATTAAAGAAAAGGAATCAAAGTTTTCGATTTTTTGGGGATTTCAGATTTTGTAAAGGTTTGATTTTTAGGGTTTTTTTTGGGGGGGTTTTTAAGACCAGTTGGAACTAGAACTGATTTCGCTGGAGATTAAGAGATGGGAATGGAGATTGAAAGCTATTGAAGAAGAATGAGGCACGAAAGGCCTTTGAGACATAAGCTGCAGATTCAAAGAGAGATTTTTTAGAGAGAGAAAGAGATGGTTTGGTTTGAAGCAGAAGATGAAGAGAGAAGAAGACGATGTAATGTGATTATATAGCAGAGAAAGAGGGGAAGAAGACGAAGAAGGAGACGAGAAAACGCGGAGGCTTGTTGCTATTTTACGCCCAAGAATTAGGAACACGAGATTTTTAGAATTTTTACTTTTTCTTTATTTACATTACTTGATTTTTTTCCTTTTTATTTATTACATTAGCAAAAAAAAAGGAAATTTCACTAATATGATTTTCCATTCAAATTATTAATTTTTTATAATAATTATATAAGTCTAATTAATTTAGTATTATAATTAAAAATATTAGTCAAACGGAAAATTATGTGAAATTTGTGCGGAAAATAATTATTTTCCTTTTTGACATAATGATATAGATTTTGAAAATATTACTTTTACATTTTCTTTCTGTCATTGTTTAATTATTAATTTTATACGCGTAGAGTGGGCCCCATACAACATGGTTTATTACTTCTGGAATTTAATTATATAAATATTTTTCTTTCGTTTATTTTTGTAACCACATCGGATTCTTCCTTTATTTTCCATAATTTTATTAATTATATTCTCTAAATAATTCAAGAGAATAATTATGTGATATTCTAGACAAAATAATGGTCATTTTCTTAATTATGTAAATGATTATATAGGAAATGTTTAATTAATTATCGTATTTTACATACTATACTTTTAAGATTTTTTACCTGTATTTATTTATTCCTTGACAAAATGGTAACTTTTACTCAAAGATTTCAAATATATATATAAAAAAATATATTTAAAAAGCTTATACTTTATAGGTGGCAAATATTAATTTATAATACACTCAATCTCTCTCTATATATTGTTCGGAAGATATTCTCTCCTTTTTGGTAACACATTTTTATACGTATAACCATAATTAGTATCGAGTTATACTTTATTTTAAATGTAATTTATAGCTTTTTTTTATAAGAATAAAAGATATATGGAATATGGTATCAATACTATATAGTAAAAAAGTAAATATAAAGTGTCATAGCTACGACTACGAGAACCATTCATGCACTTGACTTGAGTTTTTATATAAAGTTGTTTTGGTTCCATTGTTGAATAAATTCTTATCAATCTGATGGCTATAATTCCATTGAATGTAATTTGAATTTTATATTAATTTTGAAAACATGTGTACTACTTTAAATTAAATTAATATATAGAAATATAGTCTAAATACATATATAAATATTAATATACATAAATCAATCTTACTAATCAACGACTATATAAGGTTTAAAGATATATGTGACTTAAATTTTTATTATCTAATTATTTTATTTGTTTTGATATCCTTACAATCATTTTAAATATATAAACATAAAAAATATTTAATGGTTTTTTAATTGTTTAATTTGAAATAAATACCAAACTGGCCGGTACACTGGGGAAATAGGTATAGCGTGTGGAGGGCACGTGCCATACGTAGGCAAACCGGCCGGTTCAATTTCGGTCAACATTAAATTGGAACGAACTTTTCGACTTTTGTAAATATCTTCTTGACTTGTCTAGAGTTTGACTTTTTCCCGCGTTTTATTAATTAATAATTTAGACTAAGTTTGTTTGTTTATATGATTAGACAAAATGAAATGGAAAAACAATTTTTGTACTACTTTTATATTACTTATTTGATATAATTGATTGGAATTCTTAATGACAATGAAATGTTTACAATTTTCTACAATTATTATCATGATTTTCTTTGAATTCAATGAAAATTAGATCCAAAACAAATTATTCAAGATTTTTGTAATTAAGCTATTTTCTTAAAATAAATAAATTTATTTTCTATATATTTAAGGGATACCCTATCTAATATGTAATGTTTCCATAAACTTTTTCGATTGCTTTATGAATTTTGATTGAAAATAATATTTTCCAGTTTCATTTAATTTGATTTTCTTACATTTTGTACACGTATTAATAAAAGAAATAAAGAGTATAAGTTTAAACATAAATAAATGTCTAATTTATATATAAAAAAACAAGAACGTGATTTATTATACAAAAATAATTTAATATCAAACATCAATTTTAGTAGTCATTTTTATAAGTGTAAATGCGTAAAAAAAAAAGACAGAACAGCTGTCATGTACTAAATGTCAGCGATGATCACTAAGCTGTTTACCAATTAAATTAATTAGAACTAATTAATTGATTAATTAAATTAACCATAGTTAAAAATATGGTTTCGTGAAGTCAAATTGGCCCAACTCTTCAAAAAGGCTACTTGGCTTACATTGAGGCAAGTAGCTAAAACTAGAGTTGACTTTTGACCTCCTCCCGCCAAGTTTGAGCCATTTTTATGATCCTCTGAAAAACTCACACGTGTCATCTTGATCTATCAAGTCCTCTTCGTGTCCGTCCGATGACTCGTTCAAACTTTTGATGACATAAACGTAACGGAAACAACTCAAGCCGAAGTGGGCCCAGTTAATTTATGGCCCATTAAATTGATGGGCCCATTTTATTAATTGCACATAAGTATTAACGTGCCCTTCTCTAATAATAAAATAGTACTGCTAAGACTTTTTCCTAATATTCATAATCATATATATAACAATTTAACTAAATAGATAATTTATAAACTGCTTTCGTAAATTAATTTGGTTGAAAAATAAATTTAGATATTTTTTATCATTGTATATTTTTATTTTTTTATATTACATAGAAAATTTGTAGACTAAGGCTTATTAGTTTTATTTATTTAAATTAATTAGTTAAACAATAATGGGTTATAATTCAGAAAATATTCAAAATTATATTTGTTTCAAAAAAATACATAATTATGGATTATAATCCACAATTTTTTTAAAATATTTATTTCAAACAAAAAACACATAATATGGGTTAATTATGAATTAAAACACACAATTTTTAAAATAATCATTTAAAAAAAAATAATAATCGTGAGCTATAACCCATAAAAATATTCTGGGTTATAACACATAAAAATTTAATAAAAATTTTAAAAATAACAATTTCTGTTATAGTGATAATAATTTGGTTAAATAATACTTTTTTATTACGTTAATTTGAAGTATATAAATTAGTCGGACACATATTATATATGGATTTGTAGTCGATAATTTATAAGTATATGTTATATTTTATTCACAGAGAAAATTTGTAGATCATTAATTGGACTATTCAAATTATGGATCATTAATTGCTCATAAGTACATTAGTTGATAATTTACATACTCCCTCCGTATTTTTATATGTGTCGTTTTAAGAATACTTTTTTGTTTCAAAATATGTCGTTTTCAAATTTTAAGATAAAATTTATAATGAAATGTCTATTATAACCCCAATAATAAATATACAAAAAATAAATATTAAATAATAAATACATGTAATAATTAAAGTTATTTTAGATAAAATAAAAATACCTTAAATTGTGTGTAAAATGTCAAAACGACATATAAAAAAAATACAAGGGAATATATAGTTTTACTTTGTTTAAACTAATTTAATTGGACTATTCAAATTATGGATTGTTAATTGCTCATGATTATGCTTCATTTGGATTAATGAATACTTTTTTATTTCTAAAATTGTTTAATTTTATGTATTTATCGCTCATGATTATATTTATGAAACAAGTTTCTTCTTCTAGAAATATGTAACCTATAATTCATATTTATTTTAAGAATTATATTCTTGATTAACAAAAAATATATATATTTGTGATCTAAAACCCGTGAATTGATGTTCAAAGTATATTTTTCTTACAAAAATTGATTCTATACAAAATTTATACACTATTATTGTTCATAAATATATATTTTTAATACAATGATTTAATATCAAAAAATCAATCTTAATTATCTTTCGTTGTTTTAAATCGACAAAAAAGGTACATGATACTCTAGGGATATTATGATTATGATTATGAGTATGAGTATGCTGTTGTTCTCGTACATTTTATAGGGATTTCACAAATTACACATAAAAATAAAGGAAAACTTCAAAATCAAAAAAAAAAAAAAAAAAAGA
>KE151495.1:323293-342250 GCA_000411095.1 Aethionema arabicum
CGTGTCAACGAAACGGGTATAACGGTCTTTTTTGATATTTCCTTTTTTCTTTCACGAAATCGTTCAGCAGATTTTTTTTTTGAAAATTTTACCATGAGTGACAGCTGTACATTGTACATTGACAGCTCCTCTTAAACGGTAAAAATATGATTTTCATAATCTCGTAAATTTTAGATCTTACTAAGGTAAAATTGTATTGGGCTGATTAATTGTTAAGCCCAATAAAAAAAATCTCACATTTCAGATTTACTAGCCTTTTTAAAAAAGAAGAAAATAAACGGCTAACAATCGAGGCAATAATCAGATGCGGGTGACCACACCGATATCTGCTGCAACTACCTTCGTCGTCCTTCGCCACCGTCTCTCCGCTTCTCCGTTATCTACTGCTGCTTACGCCAAGAAATCTATGCCGCCGAATTCCACTTCAGTATTATCCGGCGGCGCATTCACGACCATCAAAGAAATCGTATCTCTCGAGAAAGAGATTAAGAAGAGCAAATTCATTGCCATCGCTGGTCCTATCTCCACTGAGCAATCCGCTCAATTGTTCCTCTCCCAGGTTTCTGATATTTCATTTGTTGAATTTGATTATAGTTTTCATGGAAATAGAGTTTTGATCATGTGCTTCTGCGTTAGGTTCGTGATCCTCGAGCTACGCATAATTGTTGGGCTTATAAGGTAATTCGTTAAACATGAGTACAAATCAAATTTCAGTTTCTTAGACACGTAGAATCATAGGGATTTGATCATAATTAGGTTTTTTGGATAGTGTTCAATTTCGTGGGAAGATGCAATAGCTGAATGATGAACTTGTGGAAGTAATTGAACTGGATAATTTGTGCAAACAATCATGAACCCCTATAAACTCCATTCTTGTGCATTTCATGATTCTTTGTAGGTAGGAGATCAGTATCGATCTAGCGATGATGGTGAGCCATCAGGTACAGCTGGGAAACCGATTCATTCGGCGATTGAATCATCTGGATTAGACAGGGTTATGGTTGTTGTGATTAGGTGAGTGAATCTGTTCTTAACAGAATTGAAACGTTTATTGATCATTCTTCATCTAATTTGATTTCTTGAGAATACAATCAATCCTTTGATCTTTTGTGGACTTATAAAATTGAGAATTGTGATGTTGTTTAGGTACTTTGGGGGTATCAAACTTGGCACTGGAGGTCTTGTTAGAGCATATGGTGGGGTTACATCTGATTGCTTGAAAACCGCTACTACATGCCTTGTGAAATCTAAAGTAAAAGTCTTGATTTTTACCTATAGTGTTGATTAAAAATAGAGCTTATAGATTCACAAAACAACGTGTTATATACACATTTGCTTGTTGATGTTGGATTTGTGTGAACTCATCGGTTGATTTATATTAGGTTCAAATGGGAGTTGAAGTGACATTTGATCTTATAGGTGTTCTATACAATCAGGTGATATTCTGCACTTTTAGTAAATCTAAGTTGAAATTGAGTTTCTCCTTTTGTATAAATTTGGTTATGTCATATTGTTTTTCGCCGTGTGAATGATCATATTGTCTATAATTTCGATGCAGTTGCAATCATGCCAAGCTGAAGATATCAAAGAAGACTATGATACTGGTAAAGATGGTACCACCATGGTTTCCTTCAAGGTAGATTTTGACCAGGTTGATAACTTAGAAGATGCTATCAGATCAAATTGTAGACGAGACCTTTTCTTTTACAAAAGTTGAGCAGATGTATCTAGGTAACATTTTTCTGTAATTTGCTACAAATATTGTAAAAACAAAGCTGATTTCAATCAAAAGGTTCTTCATTACATGCTTTTAGAGATGAGTTGTTTCAAATCTTTGTATGTGTTATGATTGTCTACTTCTTTAGTCTATTCAGTTGCAGAATTCAAGCAAATCAATCCAAGAAAAAGGAGAAAGCAATCACTCGTTATAAAGAAAAGCTATCGATAGTATTACAAAAGGAACTGAGTCATGGAAGGAACAAGCAAAGAGGACAGCACCAAACAACAGAGAAACAAGAAACAGTACATATATATATAAGTATACAAACTGACACAAAGAAAAGTGTGTAACACAATGAGGGATAAGAATCTGTAAGCAGCTAAAGAGCTAGCTTGTTACTTTTTTACTTTGATGGTGGTGGAGTAAGGAAAGGGATGCTGAATGGAAAGTTTGTGGGAATATTAGGGAAGTTAAACTGTGGGATATTAGGGATGTTAGGGATGGTAGGGATGGTGGGCTGCACCGGATTGGTCAATGACGGAATCTGTGTGGCCGGCATTGGTGGCAACGCTGTGGGCTTTGGCAGAGTTGGTTGTGGCAGAGTTTGTTGTGGCTGTGGTAAGGTTGGAAGAGGAGGAAGTGGTCGCATACTGGTTTTGGGAAGAGGAGGAAAAGTTAAAGCCGGAGACGGAGTTGCCGGTGTTGATTGAAGAAGGTGACGATGAGCAGAGAGACCGGAGAAGAAGCTTGTGAACGTCAGTGCAATAAACAGAGATGAGAAGAAGGAAGTCTTGTAAGTAGCCATTGTTTTGCTGCTTTTGAGGTCTGGTTTGCTTTGCTTGTTGGTTTTTGAGTGAGGAAAGAGTTGTGCAGGAACTTCTATTTATAAGAAAAGATTTGAAAAATGTTTGATGAGAAGTAGGTGGAGAAAGTTTGATATGGTTCAACTTATTAAACCAGTCTTTCTTCTCAAGAATAAAAGATACCTACTAGAAACAATTGGGTAAGAAAAAAGATTTGATTTTGACAATATTTGCTTCTAATGATGCAGCAGTTTATTACATAAAGACTTGTAAGTATTCTTATATAGGCGAAGTACTATTACATCTACTTTAGACAGAGATGTACAAGTATACAAGTCAAGTTAAGTGAAGATAAGTTACTTAATCATCCTCCGATGATGTTTTTGGCTATTGATGATTTGCCATTAACGACAGGTTTCAATGTCTTTTTGAGTTTAATCAATCCTTCATTACCGTTAACTCCTTGAAGAAACAAAGCACATTTTGTTCTTCCACCTATTGTCATGAACTCAGCTCTTACTGGTTTTGCTTTTGCTGATTTGATTGCTTCTGTTAGCTCTGAGATTAGCCCTTCTCTGTCAGAACAATTGAACACAACTTTCGCTATGTCTTTGTTGCAGTGACCTAATCTTAAGCTGTCTTCTAAAGCTGGTGTTGTTGGTATGTCTTTAACCTTCTTTTTCAATTCATTGAAATACCTAACAGTTTCTCCAAGAACATATGCTTTGTCTTGCTGTTTTTTATACCAAGAAATTATTACTTTTTGATAAGAAAAATTTGAAGAGATTAATGATTATCTGGTGAACTTACTTTGATTAAGTTGGGAAGTATGGTACGAAGAGTTGCGAACTGATTGTTAATCCTAAGTCTTCTTCTTCTCTCTGCATCGCTATGTTTCTTTGCAGCTACTTCTTTTGACTCAATTTTTGATTTTGGCTTAGTGATTGAGCCTCTGTAAAACAGCTTGCTGCTTGTAGTTGCAGAATATAAGTTTCTTCTCATTGTGGAATACGTCGTTGGATCATAACATCGAGAAATCGGACGGATTCCTTGCTCTAACTGCAGAGAACAGAACCAGGAAAAGGATATGATTTAGAAAAAAAAACAGAAGATGATTGATTAATCAAAGAGGAAGAAAGAGGTTACTTACATGTTGGAGGAAGACCATGGCGAGATCCTATGAAGCTTGAAACCTGATGAGCAATACAAAAATGGAGAAAAGATGCAAAAATATATACACAAAGAAGATCCAGAGGTAATAAATAGAGAGATTAATGAGAAATAAGCAGAAGAATATATTGTAATAAAAACCCAAATGAAACCAAAGATTATCCAGAAAATCTCTGTAATTAAAGTCTGAAATAAATGAAAAATCTCTGTTTTTTTTTCCGTCTTATTAATAAAAACCCAAACCCAAATCCTCAGAACTCAGTAATCGCTGTCGCTGCTGTCAATTCTGAACCTTTTTCGACGGCTACGTTTTGATGTTGATGGTTTCTGGTCTTTCTTGGGGATAAAGGAACCGTCGTCGTCAGAAAACCCTAATTTGAACATTCCCTGTATATAACGGTAACTTACGACTCCGGTCTCATTGACAATGAACTTCTTCTCGTGCACTTTCCTAACTTTCACGGCGGTAAAACCTCTCCGGCAATTTTTACATAACAGATTTTGTTCTTGGTACTGTTTCTCATACTCGTATAAGTAGCGGCAATGTTGACAAACGGTCCAAAAAGTCCTAATTGCTTTTCGTTTTTTACCTTTATTTACCTCATCAATTTCACCGCCGTCACCGGTGCCGCTGTTAACTCCGTCGTTACCATCTCCGTTATTGACGCTGACCTGCTCTTCACTGTTATATTACATGAAACACATTTGAGCTGTTATATCACTGTATATGTATTAATGTATATATTATTATATTATTCGAAATAGTATTATGAAATATAAAAATAGAGCGGAATCATGTTTTTTAAATAAAAGTTGTACCGTTCATCAGTGGCGACAATTTCGTCGCCGTCGCCGTCGCCGATCACTTGGTCGACTCCACCGCCGTCACCGGTGCCGCTGTTAACTCCGTCATTACCATCTCCGTTATTGACGCTGACCTGCTCTTCACTGTTATATCACATGAAACACATTTGAGCTGTTATATGAATATCACTGTATATGTATATATATTATATTATTCAAAATAGTATTATGAAATATAAAAATATAGGGGAATCATGTTTTTTAAATTGAAATTGTACCGTTCATCAGTGGCGACTATTTCGTTGCCGTTGCCGATCACTTGGTCTACTCCACCGCCGTTGCCGGTGTCTTCATCAGCGACGATTTTGTCATTGGTAGAGTTTTCACTAACATTTTGGGAACCATTTCCTCCTCCATCACTAACTTGGACTCCAACGCCATCTTGGACTTGGATTTGGACTACACTTTCATCTCCGCTGTTACCTTTGGCTACAATTTCATCTCCGCCGCCAGGTTGGGCCACATTTCCATCTTCAAGGCCACCTTGGAGCACATGAGTTTCGTCTCCACCGTCACATTGGGTTAGACTTGCATCTCCACCGCCACCTTCAGCTACAGTACTTTCATCTTCACGGTCACCTTGGAGCACATGAGTTTCGTCTCCGCCGTCACATTGGGTCAGACTTGCATCTCCACCGGCATCTTCAGCCAATTTTGCATCTCCAGCGGCATCTTGGGCCTCAGTTTCATCTCTGCCCCCACCTGGTGTCACAGATCCATCTTCGCCGGCACTTTTGGCTACACTTTCATCTCCGCCACCACTTTGGGCCAGAATTTCATCTCCACCGTGACCTAGGGCCACACTATCTTCTCCGCCACCACCTGGGGTAACACATCCATCTCCACCAGCACCTTGGGTCACCCTTGAATCTCCACCGCCACCTTCAGCCACATTTGCATCTCCACCGCCAGCTTGGGCCAAACTTTCTTCTCCGTCACCACTTGGGGTCACACATACATCTCCGCAGCCACCTTCTGTCACATTGTCATCTCCACCGCCACCACCAACGACCACATTATCATCTCCGCCGCCACCTTGGCCCATACTCTCGTCTCCACTGCCATCTTGGCTCATACTCTCATCTCCACTGCCATCTTGGCCCATATTTCCGCCTTCGTAGCCACCTTCTGTGACATTGTCATCTCCGCCGCCGCCACCTTCGACCACATTATCATCTCCGCCGCCACCTTGGCTCATACTCTCATCTCCACTGCCATCTTCGCCCATACTTCCGCCTCCGCAGCCACCTTCGGTCATAGTTTCATCTCCGCCGGTCATAGTTTCATCTCCGCCGGTCATAGTTTCATCTCCGCCGCCACCACCTTCGACCATATTATCATCTCCGCCTCCACCTTGGGCTACAGTTCCCTCTCTGCCGCTGTCTTCGATTCCATCGCCATCTCCAACCCCGTTTCCAACACCATGTTGGTCACTGATTCCGAAGATGGCTGGGCTTAAGCCTTCCCAACAAAGTCCTTCGTATCCCCCATCTCCTCTCAAGTATTCTCCGTATTCAGCTTCTATTTCATTGAAAACATCGAATCCTCCAGTGTAATCGTCGTCTTGTACGGGGACGTAGACGTCCCCGACGTCTACTCCGAATCCGCCCTCTCCTCTGTATCCGTCCTCTCCAATACCATTTCCCACACCAACTGCGCCACCATTTCCACTGTTTCCGATGTTATCTCCCCTGCTGCTTCCCTCACCGTCTCCTACACAGACTCCATTTCCGTCTCCAGCATGATTCGCCACATGTGAATCCACATGGCCACCAATATAGGGGAAAATCTCTTCATCATATTTCGCCTTCTTAATCGGCTCAGATAAAATCGAATAAGCTTGAGTGATAAGATCAGCAGCATCATTAACAAAAGGTAACCGACTATTAATCGGATCCAGAATCTGCATCAATCTATTGTACTGCATCATAATACTAGATCCGATTTCAAAATCGAAATCAGAAACCTGAAGAATAGAGTAAAAATCTCTATGACCATTACGTAACCGTTTCTCAGCAGCGATATGAACATCGGAGATAAGTAGAGCTTGGGATATCTCCGCTAAATCTAGGTCAACTAATCGACCAACATTAATGAAATTCCGGCAGCCATGGAAATCACGATTGTTCAAAAATTGAATACAGATTTTGATAGGATCATCACCTGGTTGAGCATTCGATGGAACAGGAACAGAGTTCTGCTCATCGATCACATCGTCTCCATATCCTCCGTACCACATGATGAATCAAAAACGAACAGAGTTTTCAGGGCTCTACAGTAAAGCTCCGGTGAAGGAGATGAAGGGTATTTTGGTCTTTAAGGCGGCGGTAATATTTGTGTGTGACGCCTCTTTTGCAAGAGCGGTTTATATAGAGTTTTTTTTTGGGTCAATAATTAATTTACAGCTACAACTTATTACATGTGTTGTTTACTCATTTGTATTTAGATTTGGTATTATATTTTTTACTATATAACATTTTTACTCTTTGTCTCATTCAAATACAGTTAGTTTGAGAGAATCTTATAGATTATAATTGTTTTTAATTTTGAAATAGAACTTGTGTTACCATTAATTTTGCTTTAACTGATATATGTAATCAATTAGTAAATGGGAGAACTTAGTTAGTATATATAAATTTTATGTAACGAATTAGGTTACTGTTAATTTCGCGGGAACATAGTTAACGATATTAACGGTATTTATTAACAGTTATTATTAATTTCGCGGGAAGATAGTTAACGGTATTTATGTATCGTTTATATATATATATATATTGTGATATTGTATTGTATATATTGAATGATACTACTATTAATTTCGCGGGAATGTAGTTAACTGTATTTTTTAAAGGTTAACGGTTTTTTTGTATTGTTATAGTATATTGAATGAAATTACCGTTAATTTCGTGGGAATGAGGTTACTGTTAATTTCGCGGGAATATAGTTAACGGTATTTATGTATCGCTTGTATTGTATATATTGAATGACACTACTATTAATTTCGCGGGAATGTAGTTAACTGTAATTTTTTAGGGTTAACGGTTTTTTGTCTCGTTATAGTATATGAAATGAAATTACCGTTAATTTCGCGGGAACGTAGTTAACTGTATTTTTTTCAAGTTAACAATATTTATATATAGTATAAATGTGTATCATAATATATATTAAATATGATATAGTTAATTTCGCCGGAGTGTAGTTAACACTAATTCTTGTAAACAATCTAAAACTAAATCTAATTATATACTAATATTTATAAATTTTTTTTTTTTTAAGTCTAAAGTTTAGTTGTTAATATAAGGGATTATGGTATTTGAGACTACGAAACCCTAAAACCTAACCCCTAAAACTCTTAACCCTAATTTTTAAACCTTATAGAAATTTGAATTATATTTTTTGGTTGAATTTTGAGATTATGATTTAATTTTATGCTCAAAATTTAATTTTGATTTGAAAATTTGATAAGATTTAAAAAATCCAATTATCAAAGATGAAAAAAAAAAGATGAAAATTTAAAACCCCAATTTAATAGTTTTTTTTCACCAAACTAAATAGTTCAGGGACTAAAATGTCATATATAATTTATCTACCTTAAACCTAAGTTTATAATTATATGTCTTTTAAATTAATATTTTAAAACTAAAAGCATCCATAGAAAAATATCAGTTTTTCTTAAAATCTTATTTCAGTTACTTTTTTTTTCCAGCTATTTCAGTTACTTTTGTGTATCTAAAATGTAAACTAATTATTTTATACCACTTCTGAATTTTTATCCTTTTATAAATTTTATATATTTAGAAATTAAAATAATATCTCCATCTGAACCCTCTATGTGTAATTGTGTACATGCACTAAACTTGAATACTAATTTTCTTTATTTGGACATATATTATAATTACACACAATTTGCATCCTCTTGTTGATATACACATACACATATACACAGGAACGGATCAAGAAATGTGTTTTCAGGTCCACAATTTATTATAAATAAACAAAAATCACTAAAAAACTATTTTAATTATGTAAAAAAAGTCATACCATATCAAAATTAATATTAAAGTATAATATTAATATCAAACAAAAAGAAAATAATCAAAAAATCACTAAACAATTATTTCAAAACAAAAGTAAATAAATTAATAAACATTTTTTTAAAATTATTTCTGAATGTAAATAACAAAATATTATATAATTTTTATTAATAATAATAATAAAAAGACAAATAAGTTATCAAGTAATTTGATAGTTACAAAAAATTAGATTTTATAATTTACACATACACATACACATACACATACACATACACATACACATACACATACACATACACATACACATACACATACACATACACATACACATACACATACACATACACATACACATACACATACANACACATACACATACACATACACATACACATACACATACACATACACATACACATACACATACACATACACATACACATACACATACACATACACATACACATACACATACACATACACATACACATACACATACACATACACATACACATACACATACACATACACATACACATACACATACACATACACATACACATACACATACACATACACATACACATACACATACACATACACATACACATACACATACACATACACATACACATACACATACACATACACATAATACACACACATACACATACACATACACACACACATACAAATACACATACACATACACATACACATACACTTACACATAATACACACACATACACATACACATACACACACATACAAATACACATACAAATACAAATACACATACTCCAATGACCAAATGTCTAAATTCTCTAATATGTTTTGTTAATTGTTACATAAAGAAATCTCCATCTAAGAAGAAGGGTTTCAAGATACACCTTCGAGATGAAAAAAAACATCAAGAGATTAAAAAAAACCTCTGTGGAATTAAACCTCATGAGAGTTCCTACAAAAAAACAGATCAAGTTCCTACTGGTTAAGCTGTCTAAATGGTGACCTTTCTTCATTTGCAGCAACATCTTCAAGCTTCCCTACAAATCTTTGAGACTCAACAATGTCAGTCTTCATATTCTCTTTACCATTTTCATAACAACATTCTGCAATATTCTCCAAATCTTTCATTAGCTTTCTGTCTTCATCACAAAACCTTAACATTCCACTCTCGAATTCGCCAATAAAACACAGAAGATTTTCTCTCTCTCTTGACAGATTCAAGACTTCCTTAACTAAGTCTGTGTTCTCTGTTTCTGAAGTTCTTAGCTTTCTCTGCATTTCTGTCATCAATTCTTCGAAATCTCTCTGCTTTGTTGCTAATTCATCTTCTAACTTGGTTGATTCTTGTCTGTAATGAGAAACAGATTGATCCAATGATTCAATTTTCTGTGTGAGATTAAAGATTTCTCCTTCAAGCTCTTTGATCATCATTTGTTTCTCTTCGGCTTCTACCTCTGTTAGGATCTTAGCACCAGAGATTTTCTCCCATGAATTGTAAAGTATGTTAACCTCGTTCTGTTTCTGTTCTAGTTCATGGTCTTTATGTTCTAAAGCCTCTTGAAGAAACTCTGTTTTGTTCTGCAACTTCCTCTCTGCGGTTATATCTGCGAAAATAGCATACTCAAGTTCTCTTCTAAGTGATTCTTGTTCCGATTCTACCTCTTTTTGTAGTTCTTTCGAGATCTTGTTCCTTTCTTGCCTCATTGCTTCTCCAATTGCAACCTGTTCAAGAAGAGAAGCTTCTACTCTCTTTCGGAGGTTATGGCTTTGTTCAAGCTCATCTTTTAGCCTTTTAGCAATAGATTTCCAGATCCATAATTTGAATTCAATCTTGTGAGCTTCAGAGGTTTTATCAAACAATTCAGAATTTGCTGTTTCAAGAGCCTCAGAAACGTCTGCAAGCTTTCTTCCCAAGATGTTTTCCACCTCTGAAAGTTTCTCTTGTAGGAGAAGTTGACTTGTTGTTGACTCCTCTAGCAATTTCTTGTAATTATCAAGCTCCCTTTGTGTATGCTCTTCTTTTTGTTCATGGGACTCAGTTTTGTTAATCAATGATGCATTCTTCTCAATTTCTTCTGCTAACTTAGCATTTGCTGTGTCAATTTTGCTGCAGAGTTTTCTGATTTTCTCCTCGGAGTCAGTTTCTAGCTGCGAGATCTCCTCCTCTAAGACAATCTTACACTTTTCTGATTCCTCGAGCATCTCTTTGTACCTTTGAATTTCTTGTTCTGTCACCAAACTCTTTGCTTTGATAAGATCAAGAGATTCAATCTGTCTTGTTAAAGCCACTACTTTCTCACGTTCTACAACGAGGTCTGCGTTTGTGTTATCCAATGCATCGCAGACTTGCAGAAGCTTCTCTTCATAATCATCTTCAGCCTCTTTCAGTTTTTCCTTCATCTGAGTTTGGAATCTAGATGATTCCTCAACCATTTCCTTGTACCTCTTCACTTCTTTCTCCATTTCAAGATTCTGTTCCTCAAAAACATCAAGCATTTCTAGTCTTTTCAGCAAGCAGATAACCTTTTCACGTTCTTCTTCAATCTCTAGTTGTGACTTAACCAGTGCAGTATTCTTTTGATCTAGCTGCTCCATTAATAGAACAGAGCTCTCTTCTTCCCTTTTCTCTTCCTTTATGTGTTCTTCTTTGACATTTGCAAGCCTAGACTGCGCCTCGGATATAGTATTACTTAGCACTAGAAACATTATTGAGACCTCTTCATATTGTAGTCTCAGTTTATCTCTAGAAGAGTAGCAGTTTTCAAGTTCCAGCTCAATCTCTTTCAGTGTTGACTCCTTGTTTTGCAATTGCGATTTATAATCATGTATCTCGTCTGCCATTTTCTCCAGTTTAGAGCCCCATTCAGCTTCTTTACTTCTTAAGTTTGCTGAACAGTTTTTATGCACATTTTCCAAGTTCCGGAACTTACTTTTCAGTTTTGTTAGTGCAGAATTTCCTGATCCTTGAATAGTAGCTTCCTGGAGTTCTTTTAGTGAAGCTAGTAGCTCCCGGTTTTCTTGTTCTAGTTTTCCATTCTCGTACTTCATCTCGTTGAAATATGTCTGTTTTGTACTTAACGATTGTCTCAAAGCTGCTACCTCCTCGTCTCTTTTGCTAGCTAAATCATCAAGCTGTGTTCTTGCATCTTGATACTCTGCAAAAGTATGTTCGTATCTTGATTTTAATTCAGAAACTTGGATTTCTAGATGTTTTCTTCGGGTCTCTTCTTGTGTTAATGCACAGTTACACATCTGTAACTTTTTCTCAAGATCCTTTGTGATTCTAGTTTGTGAATCTAGTTTGGTCTGAAGAGAGTAGATATCATCAAGAAGGGATGATTTTTCTTCCTCCCTCTCTTTCTTGTGAACTTTGAACTGATTTTGAAGCTTCTCATATGCTTCCTCAAGATGCCTAAACTGCTCCTTCTTCCATTTTAGCTTCTCTTCTACTTGATTCTTTTCATCTTCCATTTTTATCAGTAGATCATCTCTTCCTCTCATCTCTTTCAAAGCTTTGGCAGATTTTTCAACTTCCATCTTTTTCTTCTCTGCTGCTGCTAAAAGACCTTTCAGACCCTCAATCTCAGCCCTGAAGACATTGTTATTCTGCTCTAGATCAATGTTTTTCTCACTTGCTTCATCCAAAGCTGACATCAACTTTCTGTTCTCCTCTTCAAATTCCCGGTGCTTATCTTCTCCATTAGCTCTAAGCTTATCATTAGCTTCGTTTACACGCTTGAGAATACAATCCTTTTCTCTCAAACAGCGTTGTAAATCCTCATTTGTTCGCTTCAACTCAACAATCTCTGCTGTTTTGTCCTGAATTTCAAAACCTTGCTTCTCAATTAACAATTTGGCTTCTCCAATTTCAGTGAGATATTCGTTCTGGACCTTCTTTAGATTGTTAAAAAGCTCCGTTTTGTTTCTAAGGTCCAATCTGAGCTTTTCATTTTCAGTTTTCACTTCATCCAGCTCTTCATAGACCTTCTCCATTTCAACTATTTTCAAGCACAATATACTTCAAATTTACCTACAGAACAAATTGAACAAAATCGTAATCCAAACCAATGGTAGAATTAACTCAGATTTGGGAGCTCTAGAGAAGGGAAAAAAGTAAGTTCTAGCTCTTGTTTGTCAAATTCAAACGTTCAATAGCCCACAATTTAGGAGGAAAAACCGCTAATCTCCATTGATAAACATGGAATCAAACGTTTAGATGACTAAGACATCACTTTCCACCCCAAATTACTTCAGCAATAGGATAAAAACCATAACCCTAATCGATCGATACTTAAACCCAGGAAAAGGAAAATATGCGAAAACAACCTAGAAATCAAGTACCTGATTCGGAATGCTGAATCTTCAAAACAAAACATCAAAATTAGAACCTAATCGATCTAGTAATACTGCTTTGAGTGGAGAGAAAATTTGAGAATGCAAGAGAGAAAACGAACAGATACAAATCTGAGTGGGGGTTTCGAAGGAAAGGAGCCGTTGGAGGAGAAGAAAGAACAAAATAAATTGAAATTTAAAATGTGTTGACGGAGATCAAAGTAACGGCGTTAGTTAACGGATCTCGAGGTATTGTTTGTCTCCATTGTTTCCGTTTCTAAACGGTCGATAACCGTGACGTTAAGCTTGGGCAACTCTCCTTTAGATTTATTTTTAAGCCCAACTATAATTATGGGCTTTATTAAATACTAGTATGTACCCCTGCATATGTAGGGTAAACCTTTAAAAAAAATCTTATTATATTTTTGTAAAACATGAAAAATCTAAAATGTTTTTAACATTTATAACAAAAAATTATATAAGAAAAACTTTAAATTTTATTACACCTACAATAAAATAAATTTGCAAAATATTAGCAACAATTAATTTTATTGCTGTTTAACTTAAATAGTCGTTATTATTATGAAAAAAATTAAATTAATTTGTTTGAAATAAAAAGAAAGTTAAATAGAGAAATTATAAATTGTTACATTTAAAGTGGAAACATTTTTTTTTTTTCCTCAAGTGACTTTTCATTAATTACTCAACTACTCACTTAATTGTTCATTTCTTACAATAACTTCAAAGTTTGCATGTAGATAGGAGGCAATAATTGCCGAGAAGCTAGAGAAGTTTTTTGCCATACCTGCAATTGCATATGCAGCTTTATTAGCTTCTCTTGGTATGTGCCGAAGCTTGAAGGATTCCAGCTCTCTAGTAAGCTTTGTCACCGCGTGGCTCACCCCTTCCAGAACAGGCCATACTCCATCGGGTGATAGTCCTCGAACCAGATCCGCACAATCCGTTTCAAATTCTACTCTTCTCAAACCAAGATTCCAGATCTGGGTGATAGCCCATGTGAGNAACCAGATCCGCACAATCCGTTTCAAATTCTACTCTTCTCAAACCAAGATTCCAGATCTGGGTGATAGCCCATGTGAGAGCTTCTGCTTCAACAGCAAGGATCGTCTGATGCGGGATCACCCTGGTGAGATCTAGTTTCTTCCCACCCCATAAACGTACTTGCCCTTTCTCATCTCTCAGAATCCACCCAATTGCGCTCACACCATTATCGTTCACCGCTCCGTCAACGTTGCATTTCCAGTAGCCCGGTCTGGGCGGTTTCCACCTAAATTGGCAGTGACCTGGCCCGCTAGGCCCTCTCTCAGGCTGATCATGCCGTTTGGGTTGATGATTCGGTGCTTCGCTGCTCGCTTTGATCCATTCCGCTGCTCCCGCCTCTGCTTTTAGCCGGATCTGCAACTCCGATGGTACTTTGCCTCTAAAAGCTACCTCGTTCCTATTTTTCCATATTTCCCATAAGATCCATAGTCCTTTTAACAGTTGTGTCTTAATTTCCTCTGCAGATTCCTTCGACATCAACAATCTGGCCAGATTGGTATATACCGACTCAGTGAAAGGAGAACATTGAATCCCTGGGATCCCACTCACAGCCCACGTAAGTCGAGCAAAAGGGCAGGTAAACAACAGGTGGTTCACCGTCTCTGCTTGAGTTCCACAGAAATAACAGGCCCCATCTTGTACTAGCTTTCTTTTTTTCAAATCTGCTCCAACCGCAACACAGTTCTTGGTCATCCTCCACATAAACATTTTAATCTTTGGGGTAGTCTTGGCTGTCCAAATTGCGTTGAACAATGGTTGTAGGCTAGGGTTATCCGGTATGTGTTGATCCTGGCTTAGCTTTTTCTGGAGCCATGTCCCTGATTTCACCGAATACTCACCCTCCTTGGTATAATTCCACACATATGTATCCTTTGCTGTTCCAATGCCCGGGATTACTTGTTTCACCCACTCTATGTCTTCTTGATGAATGGCTTCTTTTAATGCATTTTCATCCCAAAGTCTCACCACTGGTATGATAAGTTGCTTTACTTTCTGAATCTGACTTGTTGAATTTACTGCTTTCCGGGGTGGACGAGGTGGCACCGTAGGTAACCAGGACTCCTTCCAACAGTTCGTGTCTTCCCCTGCACCAATTTGACGTCTCATTCCCATTTTCATCATTGGTAAGGCTGCCATGATGCTACGCCAGAAGTACAACGGTCTGGATCCCACTTTCCCTTGCATTATATCAGTTTGCTTGTGATATTTGCATTTGAGGGCCTTAGCAAGTAAAGATTGAGGGTTTTTTGCTATTCTCCATATTTGTTTGCCGAGTAAGGCAATGTTGAAAGCTTCCAGATCCTTAAAACCCATACCACCTTCCTTCTTTGTGTTGCACATATCTGACCACCGTTTCCAATGGATGCCTCCTCCTTCCTTTTGAGTTTGCCACCAGTATTTTGCCATGCTACTTGTTAACCTTTTGCACGTTGTTTTTGGCAGTTTAAAGCAGGACATCGAGTAGGTCGGGAGCGCCTGCATTACAGCTTTGATCAAGATCTCTTTACCACTCAGCGACAGAAATTTATTTTGCCAGCCCTTGAGCTGGGTAGTAAATCTGTGTTGTAGGTAATTTAATGCCTCCGTTTTCGAACGCCCCATCCTTTCAGGTAGCCCGAGGTACTTCCCTGCTCCTCCTTCGTTGTTAATGTTCAGCAGCCTTTTCATCTCATCTTTCCTGCGTTGTGTCATTTGAGTGCCAAAAATCAGGCTGGATTTCTCCTTACTAACTTTTTGACCTGAAATTGCACTATAGGTATCAAGAATCTTATTGATCTCCAGCACCTCCTCTTTTCTAGCATGACAAAAAATCAAACTATCATCAGCAAATAACAGGTGCGTAATACTAGGTGCATTTCTGCCTATTTTTAAACCTGTTAGTTTTTCCATTTTTTCTGCATTTTTTATCAAAAGGATAAGAAGCTCCGAGCACAGTATGAAGAGGTAAGGGGACAGGGGGTCCCCTTGCCTAATTCCTCTAGATGGTATTATTTTCCCTTTTGGAGATCCATTTATCAAAACACTGTATTGGACCGTTTTAACACAATGCATAATCATGTTCACCCATTTTTCTGAAAATCCCCACTTGTTCAAGATTGCCTCTAGGAATGGCCACTCAAGTCTATCATATGCCTTCATCATGTCCGTTTTGATTGCTAATCCTATTTTAGATAGACCTGCATTAATGTTCAAACTGTGAATCACCTCATGATTCAGGACAATATTATCCATGATGGATCGGCCTTGTACAAAGGCAGCCTGCGTCTGAGAAATCAGCTTCGGGAGTAAGGGTTTTAATCTGTTTGTCATTAGTTTAGAGATTATCTTGTAGGTAGTATTGCAGAGGCTGATTGGCCTATACTCCTTTAGATGTTTCGCTTGTTCCTTTTTTGGTATCAAACAGATTTCGGTTGAGTTAAACTCCTTTTCCATTCTTCCATTTCTGAAAAAATCTTGAACTGCTTTGCAGGTTGCTGGTCCCACTTCAGCCCACAAGTTCTGGAAGAAACTACCAGTCATCCCATCAGGACCCGGGCTCTTGTTCGGGTGCAGCTGGAACACCACCGCCTTGACCTCTTCGTCTGTTGGTATCAAGGTTAGTTTTTCATTTTCCCCGCTTGTTACTCGTTGTCTAAATGATCCATAAGGAGCTAGGTTGCATGATATAGTTTCTGCCTTAAACAGCTCTGTAAAATACTGTTCTGCCACTCTCCCTAAGTCCTCTTCATCAAACCATTCCTTGCTTGAGTCATCTAGTAAGCTCGTAATTCGGTTTCTCAGCCGCCTATTTTTAGTTGAAGCATGGAAAAATTTTGTATTTTTATCCTACTTTTCTGATGCCAGTATTGTTCCTCTTCCTTGTAGGCCTGTTGTAGTTCGTTTTTTAATCCACTGAGTTCGTTAGGGATAAAGTTGTTTTGGTGACTCATTTCGTTAATTCTCATTTTTAGCTCTTCAATCTTCTTGGCAGAATTTTTACGGTTCTGAGCTTTCCACCTTGCCAATTCCTCCCTGCATTTTTTAACTC
This sequence comes from Aethionema arabicum, assembly GCA_000411095.1. NCBI lineage: Eukaryota > Viridiplantae > Streptophyta > Magnoliopsida > Brassicales > Brassicaceae > Aethionema > Aethionema arabicum. Next base: position 340,313 of record KE151495.1, read on the forward strand.
GTTGACTTAGTGGGTTCTGGTATCTCAGGTTTGACCTATTCTAGCCTCTTTTAGCCGCTTCCTTGAAGCCTTCTTCTTGTAACCATCTTTGTTCGAATCTGAATCTAGGGTAGGTTTTCCTTTTCTGACCTCCACTGCAGACCAGAAGGGGGCTGTGGTCAGAACCAACCCTCTGCAAATAGGTTAGCTCGGACTGCGGAAATGCGTCCATCCATTCCTCATTACAAAGTCCCCGATCCAGTTTACAGTGTACCACCATAGTTCCTCTTACCCCATACCAAGAAAAAGGATTCCCTTTTGACCTTATTTCAGTCATCCCACACGCTGCTATCAAAGCATTGAAAGGTAGAAAGGACGAATCTGGTCTTACAATACCTCCTTTTTTCTCGTGGTTTCCCCGGATCTCATTGAAGTCTCCCAACATAAGCCAGGGACCTGATTTTCTATCTCCCATCCTTACCAATTGTTCCCATACCTCTTCTTTTCCAGCTCTATAGGGTTCGCCATACACAAACGTGATGCTTAGTCTCTTGTTATGCCATGTGACCTCTGTATCGATGTAGTTTCTGCAAGACTGTAGTACTCTAATTTGCACAGCAGCCCTCCATAAAAGTGCTAGCCCCCCACTTAGCCCGTCCGGTTCCACTGTTATCATCTTTTCATAACCTAGATGTTGTTTTAATTCTTCCATGTAGCTTTCCTTATTTTTGGTCTCAGATAGAAACATAACTACCGGGAAAAACCGACCACGAATTTCCCTAAGTTGTCGAACTGTCTGGGTGTTTCTAGCCCCTTGACAGTTCCAACTCATTGTATTCATTGGGCACCTTGTGGTTTAAGGATAACCACTAACCCTTCATGTGTTGTAGTACCACTGTTTCTGTTCTCAGATAATATTCCTGCTTCCTGCTGGTTGTTTAAACCTATTTCCTTCTTCCCAACTCTTTCCTGGTTAACTTCATCCTGCTTACCTATTCCCTTGGTAAAGTTCTCTTGCTGAACTGTATTACCAATCCAATCCTCCTTACCGCTTAGGCTAATCCGACCCTTTTTGCTTATTCTCTCTTCAGTTGCTTCCTGTGATTTCCTTTTCATAGGTGTACTGGCAGTTTTAATTTCCAGTCCTTCCATTGGTAGGCTAGGGGGTTTTATCTTGTCGCTTATAGCTTTCTGTGATTCTGGGATGTCAGAGTCCTTTTCTTGTCCGCTTGATTTTGATGCAGGACAGGTTGGAGTTTTGTTCTCTTGGGTATCATTCCTTTTCCAGGTGTATTGACTTCGGATCCTACCATATTCTTCCTTGTTTGGTAAGGTATTTATACCCTTATTACTTGTTTGGTTTCTTGTTGGGGTCTGATCCATTCTCTTTGCCCTAAAGCTGAAAGGTTTATCCTTTGTCTTGCTCCCATAGCCTCCATGAGGTTGTTCTTGTTCACTGTTCATCTTACTCTGTCCCTTAGGTACCTCTTTTTCCCTGTTTTGTGTTTGGTTTTGGTTGTTTATCCTTGTATCTCCTCCCTGGGATACCGGCTGGTGAGCCTGGTTCTCTTCTCCAGCCCCTATACTTTGTCCTTTTTCTGTCTCTTGTTGCCCTTTTGTCTTTTCATCTTGGTTTACCCAACCCTCCACCTGGTTGCTAGAGTGTTCTTCCCCTTCTTCATTTTGTCCTTCTCCATGGGTTGCTGATCTGTAGGGGCACTTACTCCTATCATGAGTCATTCTGTTGCATTCCGTGCAGTATCTCTTCAATTTCTCATACTCTATTGGTTTGTATGTGAGTTTTTGAATTTTAATGTATTTAAAATTATCATATATATAAGTAAATATTTAATAAGAAAAAATTATTGTAAAATTGTTGTTAAAACTAAATTTGGGAATTTATTTTTTCTAAACCTCCGTTGTAGGAAAAGAAAATTAAACTAATTGACCATAAAAGTT
>KE151495.1:344253-370157 GCA_000411095.1 Aethionema arabicum
TGAAGTTTGACATTTTAAAGATTTTTGTTTCTTTTTCAAAAGAGCACTTTCGCAAAGTTATTAAAAATTAAAATTCTCTCCTTTTTAATATTAAATCTAAAGATCAACTTTCTTTCATATATCTTATATTTATATATTCTAACTTTAACATGTAATGAATGCAATGCAAGTTTAGTTAGACCAACAAAGTAGAAGATGACTTCTCAACGTGTTAGTTGCTTGGTTCACCAAGTTGGGAAAGTGGCAAATTTTATTTATTTATTTAGTATCATTATTTTATTTTATTCTATGTTTTAATTTTCCTCACAAGTCATCTACTCTATCCACAAAGTTTGCATCTATATATTCGCTTCATTTTCTAATTTTAATGTCATAAAAAAAATATTCATAAAATGTTTTATGCAAAATTTGTGCCAAAATTACTAATTAGTCCATGCTAATTATAATTGAAATTTTGTTGTCGTTAAAAAACACATATATAATCTGAATTAGATTAACATTTAATGACAACATAATTAGGGAAATAATATTTGTATTTTGTTGCAATTAATTATATTTTTGTATTTTATTGTCTCGACAACAAAACAACAGCAAGTTGTTGAAAAGAGCAACACGTCCACATTATATTAATCACAATATATATAGAGAGAGTATATAACTATATTATATCAATTCTTTTTTATTAAATTTGGATCGATTTTAAAATTTTCGTTAAAAATAATTTTAAAAGACGTTAAATGTAGACAAATAACAGTATAATAATCCAACGGTCATAATTCAATTAACACTGAATACTTATCCACATGCCGACATGCGCCGGTTACTTGTACAAAAACTTGTTCCTAATTACTTAATTAGCAACCAAATTATATTATATATTAACATTTTTGCCACAATGAATAATTTGTCATCCATATATATTTATGTATATATATTTTTCTTCACACACACACACATATATATATATATATATATTTATATAGTTATTTTAATTTTATAAATCCGGAGATTCTTGGAAAAGCTATTTGAATTTTTAAAAAATGATATATATATATATTATATATAATATATGTGGTGGGCACATCAATAGATTCGCCAGACCAGTTACGCTAATTTTTATTTTTTAAATTAAAAAATCTAATTAATAATCAATTTTTATAAGATTCCAATATTGTTACCAATATAAAGAAAATATTTTTTTTGTCAACGTAAAATCAATTAAAAAAAAGGAAAAAAAAACTTCTCCACCGGCTGATTAATTTGTATACAAATTAAAGAGATTTTTTTCCTTATTAATAATTTATTAAAATCTTATCATTAAATTATAAGATTTGCCTCGTAATTTCCACGAGTTAAAAAAAGGAGTGAAATTTGAAGGAGGATGAGGTCGCCACGTGTCATTAACTTGAGCCTTATAAACACGCAAGACGATTGGATAAAATACGACACGTCATCAATATTGTAAGGTTATAGACTCCACTTGTCAAGGAATCAACGGTAGATAGGAACTCATCTCTTTATTTTGATAATTAATTAAAAAATAATTAATCATTAATAATTTGTCTTTTTCAGAAAATAAAAATATTATTGTAGTTTAATGATTGGATGGCGAATCTTTGATTTGTAACCGTTGGATCTGATGAAATCCAGAAGCTTAGATGAACGCGTATTATAAATTGCAGAAGACGACGACTAAGCTTTTGAGTACAAGGGACGATATTTGGTTTGGGGATAGAGATAGATATGATGGAAGGGGACGATCGATAATTTGGGGTTTTAGGGTTTCTTTTCTAATCTGATCTTGTTCTATTCAATTTCAGTGTCATTCGGTGTTGAATTTCTTCAAATCTCAGTTTAATATTTGGGAATTTTAGGGTTTTGATTTCTGGTGGAACATTCTTTGTTTCGCCGAGATTTCAATGGTGACACAAGATCTGTGAGCTTTTGGAATTTGGATTCTGTAGCTCAGGTTGTGATTCCTTTGGTGTTATTTTCCCCATATTTTGTAAGATTAGTATAAAAACTTTCTTGGGAATTCTGCTCTTTTCTGGGAAAAATCGAGCTGGAAAGTTTTGTTCGAATTCTGGGCTTTATCCAGTTTCTTTGATCTTAGATCTCTGATATATTGAAGTAAAAAGTGAAATCCTCTGGTTAATTTCTTCAATTTTTGAACCTTTCTCTTTAATTTCACGAAGATTTACTTGATTCCTCCATTCTTTAAACCGTTTATTGATTTGTTCTTAAACTATTTGAGATTGATTTACAATCTAGGGTTCAAAATTCTTCTCCGATTTCATCTGGTTTTCTTTATCTGATTAATGCTGGATAATCCTGAAACTAGGATTGATTTCTCATCGATTTTATCTAATCATCCCCTAACACACTGATTCCCAAAACCAATCCAATTCTCTGTTTATTAAGTTCCTAAACGATGAAGGGACCATCAGTTCCGATCCCAAGCTGGCCTTGGTGGTTATTAGGTAGTAGAAAAGGGAAAGAGAAAGTTTCAGGAGGAACTGAAGCTCTTAAATTCTCCTCTAAGATATCTCCAGCTAAAGGAAGAATTGAGAAGAGAGACATAAAGAGAAACGAGCTGGAACTTGAGAGTTTTGGTTCATCTGGCTCTGAAGCAGCTGCTACTGATGGACCTGAATGGTCTGTTGGTTGGACAGAACCTCATGGACCTGAATTTCAAAGTGACGATGAAGGAGATGGTGGGTTCCTAGTACTGGTTCCTTGTTACAGAGCTGTTGCAGAAACCTCTAATAACCAGTTCCTGAGTGCTGTGAAGAATCTCCCCATTGGATTGTCTCCTGGTATAATCACATCTTCACCCTTTAACCTCTACTTTAAGGTCTTGCTTTAGTTAATTAGTTAATTAGCTAGTCTTAAATTTGTGTTTAGTACTTGATCTTAGTGCTTGCATCTTTGATCGTATAGTATAGGAGAATGATTTCATGGTTTTGGCATTCAAAAGTGCAAATTTGTCTTGCTTTGTGTTCTTGGTTTAGTTAAGTTAGCTAACGATTGTGTTGATGAATTGGCTAACACTTGTGTTTAGTATTTGATCTTAGTGGTTGAATCTCTGATTGTACAGTTTTTGCATTCAAAAGTCTGATTAGATTCATTAAATTTGCAGATGGAAAGACTTATATGGAGCAATGGCTTGCTTCTCTGCAAAATCTTTGACAGGTTTCTTCCATTTGTAGTAATAATTGTAATTAGTTAGTAGTTAGATGTCTAATACGTTCTAAAGAAGCATTTTAGTTCACAAAATTGATCCTGAAAACTCAAAAAAAAAAGAGGAAAAAAAGGAAAAAAAAGAAACAAAAAAGAAGCATATTTGGCTTTTTTATGGTTTAGATTAGATGATGGTAATTGCTTACATTGATCCTGGAAATGGAAAGAACAAGAAGGAGAAAAAAAAAGCAATGAAGAAGATGCAATTTTAGGGTTTTTATCTCAAGATGCTATGAATTGGTTTAATTTGAAGATCAGAAAAAGGGGAATTTGGGGAGGAAGAAGAATGAATTCTAGGGTTCATATGAAGAAGATGGTGGAATTGATGATTGTAATATTTTTGTATAATTGTTGAATGTAAATACAAAGAGTGCTCTGTAAATAGACTCTTCTGTATATATATATATATATTGTCCTGTATTATAATTGTCTTCTTCTTCCTCAATACTTGAGAAGTTTGAAGTGATTGCAGATTGTCTGTAATAATAACTATATACTAATCATTTTGTATATATATAAATCCTATGTATATATACATATATTCATGTTCATCTATACTTTCTGCTACATTCAATTTTGTGAAGAAAGACTGCAAGAGAAATCAAAAGGAATGGTTTTTGAACATGTCTAAGATCAGAGGGTTCTTTAGTAATTTGGTTTATGTATTATTATATGGAATTATAACACTTTTTTATAATACTGAATACTTAGTCTTAAAGTAAACTTTTTTATTTAGCTTTAAATGATGTTTGTGTGGAATAAAGATATTTGTGACATCATACAAATGTGAATCTAAACAAAATCAAGGGTAGTTTAGTCATTTACTTGAGGTAAAGACAAACTAATGATGGCAGCTTGAGTAAGAAACAGAGCGTAACGTTTAATGAAGAAAGAAACAGAGAAAGGTAAGAAAGAGAAGATGAAGAGTGAAATGAAGCTTAAAATCTCAGTGAACAGCATCTAAATCCGCCATTAATCCACTTTACAAGCTTATTAATCTCAAAATAACAGTTCAAAGAAGTTAATTTTTGGGAAACAATGGATTCTGGGTCAGGGTTGGATTCAGTTACTGATAAAGGTAAAGGAAGTGGTAATAACAGTGAAAGAAAATTTGGAGCTTTCTTGAAGAGAGTAGAACCCTTTTTACCTAAAAAAGATTGGAATCCGAAAGATTTAAGATCTTGGGCTAAGAGAACCAGGTTTGTCTCTGGTGAAACCAGCACGAGTCGTAATAACTTTAGTGAAAGATCCGAGCTTGATTTACAAAAGCATCGAAATCAAACTGGTCCCGAATCATCTCATAAAGCTGAAATCGACCCGATTTTGGGTCGAACTAAACCGAAAAAAAGATCTGATATTGAAGAATTAACCGGATCTGAAGTTATACCAGTCCAAAGAAACGAGCTTGGAGAGGAAAGAGTTGAAAACTCAGCGGCGGCGGCGGCGGAGGTGGAGACAGATAATGGCGGGAAAATTATTAGGGATTTAGAAAATGGGGTTTATTATTATCCCGGCGGTGAAGAATCAGCTAATGGAGAATGGCCTAAAGCCATTGTTCTAAAATATGGTCTAAGAGATAATCCTGGTTTTGGTTAGTTTTCTTCAATCTCTACTTTACTTTAAGCTTGAATTTAAACAAGATTCTTGAATTGTTTAATCATGTTCTTGAACAAGATTCTTGAATCATGTTCAATTTTGGATTTTGGATTTTCTTGGTTAGTAAAGCTTGAGTTTAAACAAGATTCTTGAATTGTTAATATGTGTTCTTGAATTGCAGTTCCACTTATCTATTACGGTTTGCAACATTATCTATCTCTTGTTGGTTCACTTGTGATGATTCCTCTTGTTATTGTACCCGCCATGAATGGATCTGATGTAAGCTTTTTTCTTCTTCTTCATCTTCCATGGATTCTTTGGATTTTCTTGGTTAGTAATGCTTCAATTTTGGATTTTTTATGATGATAGAAAGATACTGCAGCAGTGATTTCAACAATGCTGTTGCTTACTGGAGTTGGAACTATTCTTCATTGCTATTTTGGAACTCGGCTTCCTTTAGTTCAAGGAAGTTCTTTTGTCTACTTAGCGCCAGCTTTGGTTGTTATTAACTCAAAAGAATTCAGGAACTTAACTGAACATGTAAAGTCTTGTTACTAAAGAAAATTGAGATTATGGTGTTTTCTTAAAGTTCATTTGGTGAAAATATCACTCAACTATCAAAATGGTTTCTTAAAGTTTGAACTTTGGACTTCAATAATTGAGTTTTCTAAACCCTAAACTTTAATAGCTGAGTTTTGTTAAACCGAAATCTCAATTTAGACTTGAAATTATAGTATAATTAATCTAAATTTGGATTGCATTTTTTGGTTAAATTTTGAGATTTTGAAATTATAGTATAATTAATCTAAATTTTGAGTTAAAAAACCCGGAAATCAAAGATCAGATTTTAGAAAACTATTTTGATAATTGAAGTTTTTTTTCACCAAATGGATAGTTCAAAGTTTAAAATACCATAATCCCAAGAAAATTTGATAACTTTCTTGGAACTTTTGTGTTGAATTCAATCTTCAATTGCTTGCAGAAATTTCAGGATATAATGAAAGAACTTCAAGGAGCTATAATTGTTGGGTCATTATTCCAAATCATCTTGGGATTTAGTGGTCTTATGTCTCTTCTTCTTAGGTATGTATAATTCTTGAATCTTGTATTTCCAAATGCTTGTTTAGTTTCATCAGATTCTTACCTCTGATCATCTGTTTGTTTATATCTGTTTACAGATTCATTAATCCTGTCGTCGTTGCGCCATCGGTAGCTGCAGTAGGATTAGCATTCTTTAGCTATGGTTTCCCGCAAGCCGGGACTTGTGTTGAGATCAGTGTTCCCTTTATACTCTTAGTTCTCATCTTCACATTGGTAAGAAGAATCTACCTTTAGTTTGGTCTATATGATAACGAAATTGCTTTGAATCTAACTTCATTTTCAGTATCTTCGCGGAGTTTCTCTATTTGGGCATCGTTTATTTCGAATTTACGCGGTATGTCTACGAAAATCGAACCTTAAAGTTTCAATCTTTATGTTGACTCTAACCTGAAAAAAAACTCAAATCTTTAGGTACCATTAAGTGGTTTGATCATATGGGCATATGCATTCTTTTTAACAGTTGGTGGAGGATATGATTACAATGGTTGCAATGATGACATACCAAGTTCTAACATATTGAAAGATGAATGTAAAAAACATGTTTATACAATGAAACATTGTAGAACAGATGCTTCAAATGCTTGGAGAACAGCTTCTTGGATCAGAATTCCTTATCCATTTCAATGGGGTTTCCCTAATTTTCACATGAGAACTTCAATAATCATGATCTTTGTGTCTTTAATTGCATCAGTTGATTCAGTAAGTACTTCAAAACCCTTCTTGATTCTTGTGATCTTGGAGTTAAAATTGATGGAAAATTGGGTAATTTTGTAGGTTGGAACATATCATTCTGCATCTTTGTTGGTGAATTCTAAGTGTCCAACTCCTGGAATTGTAAGTAGAGGTATTGGATTAGAAGGATTTTGCAGTTTAGTAGCTGGAATTTGGGGTTCAGGAACTGGTTGCACAACTTTAACTGAGAATATTCATACGATTAACGTTACGAAAGTAGCTAGTAGAAAAGCTATGGTGATTGGAGCTTTGTTCTTGATTGTTTTCTCATTTGTGGGTAAGAGAATTGAATCCAAAGATTGAATCTTTTAGGGATCGTGGTGAAATGACTTTCAACCTATCCCGTCTTGGTGAAAAAAACTTCAACTTTTTAATTTAGTTTTTTAAAATCCAACTTTCTCCAATTTGGTTTTTTAATCTCTAATGTCAAAAAACCGTTAATCTTTGCAAAAATTTTTCATTGATTAGAACGCTGCGTTTAACTAAATCTATGAAAACACACAAAAAACACTTTACATGAAAATCGCTCATTTTTTCACTTTTTTCTCGTGAAATCAAACAGTCTTTTAAACTCAAATTTATCCTCTCTTTTTTTTCGCTACTCAACCCAATGAACTCGTATATTAGACTTTTAACATGAAAGATTTCGCAAAAATTAACGGTTTATTGTCAAGAGAGGTTAAAAAACCAAATTATGAAAAGTTGGGTTCTAAAAAACCAAACTAAAAGATTGGAGGTTTTCTCACTAAAACGGAATAAGTTAGGGGTTATTTCACCACGATCCCAATCTTTTATCAATACCGATTGGTTCTGTAACTAAAATGGATAAGTTTTCTGACAGGGAAAGTAGGAGCTGTTCTTGCGTCGATACCGCAGGCTTTAGCTGCATCAGTTCTGTGTTTTGTATGGGCATTAACCGTTGCTTTAGGTTTATCAAGTCTACGGTACACAGAGACATCAAGCTTTAGGAACATAACTATAGTTGGAGTTTCATTGTTTCTTGGATTATCAGTTCCTGCTTATGTCCAGACATATCAGCCATTATCTACTCTGATCTTACCTAGCTATTACCTCAGTTTCGGAGCTGCCTCGAGCGGACCAGTCTACACCGGTGTTGAGCAAGTAAGCCGCTACTTTAGTTTCTTTTGGTGAAGTGTACTGTTCTCTGATCTGGTTACAATTTGCAGGTTGATTTTGCGATGAATGCTGTGATGTCTTTGAACATGGTAATGACATTTCTGCTAGCTTTTGTGCTGGATAATAGTGTACCGGGTAGTAAGGAAGAGCGAGGAGTGTACGCGTGGTCACGAGCTGAGGATCTGGCGATAGACACTGAGATGCAAGCTGATTACTTGTTGCCAAGAAGAGTTGGTCAGTTTTTTGGTTGCAGATGCTTAGGTTGCTAGAAGAATCAACATTGCCTACTTACCATTCTTGAAATTTTGTAGTAAAACAGAGTTAGTGTTAATTTTCGTAATTTTAAAGCTAAACAAAGTAGATAATGCACAGAAAGATGAAGAATTTAGAATTAATATTTTATGAAAAGAATGTAAAAATGATGGTTGGTGGTTACTGTTTAATCATATAAAGCTAAGATTTTTGAAAGAACTTACAAGAGGTGTGTGTGTACAATATTAGCTTTTTGGCTTGGGGACTGTTATCTACTAAGCCAGTTCTTTGGATCAGTACTTGATGACATGGTGACGTAACCATAACTCATACATGATCATGTGAAATGCGTCGAATTTTATTGGAGGTGTGTTCCATTGAAAATGTTTCTGCACCTGCAACAACACAAAGACAAATCAAGTTAGTTTGGTCGGTCATGTTCGTTTTGATGTTGTTTGTGGATAGTGAGTTATATTACCTTGACTAAGTTATTATGCAATGAAACAAACTCTGATTGTGGTATGTTCTTGAGGATCTGCTTAAGGTTATAGACATCTTGCTCTCTAAGTACAACCGCGAATTTTCGCCAATTTAAGATGTCGTTGAAAGGAAGATCGTAGTAGTCTGACAATATAACTGTTGAAACATAACGCCTAAGTTCAGTTTCTTTGACACATTCTAATGTGTCATGTAGAGAATGAGTATTAGAACATGTACCAGGAACACATCCGTAATGGATTGAGTCGGTTATGCGAGCGCTGTTGACTTGAGAACCACCGGGGCATATGCAGAATTTAGTCCTGTAGAATCTCTTCTGGTATACAAGATGACCAGTAGCTCTATTGATTCTGTTATTTGAAATATCAAGCTCTGTATCGTTTTCCCAGACACGAGCAAGTATTACTCGTATCTTTGAGTTTCTATGACCTGCCCAAAAACCAAGTGTTGTCCTGTATTGTAGTGTTTATCAGTGTTAGTAACATAAAGGATCAACTGCAAAACAAATTCCAGTGCAGCTATAGGATCTATTTGGAACAAAAAAACTCACTAATGGCAATATCAGGGGAACAAAAAACTGAATAGTTCTACTAGATAGAAGAAAGATAAGGAGTAGTTACCGATTTTCAACATCATTTCCACCAGCAGGGAGTGCAAAAGGCTGCAAGACTTGAGGCAAAGCAACATCTTTGTGAGGAATGAAGCCAACATTGTAGCTAGGTGAGCAAACAACCCTAATTGTATTCTTAATGAGAAGTGGAGATCCTTCAAATGCTCTAACACCAACATCGTGACAAGTGACAAAGAAGTGATCAGCTCCTAAGGTTCTATTCCAATAAGGATACTTAGCTATCAATCCATCAACGTAATTTTGAACAATCACAGTCATGTTTTCGTATGTTGTTCCCTGCAAATTCCATCATCAAAATCAATGAGATTGAAAATTCCACAAAATGAGAACTAATTTGAATAAACTATAGCTCCTCTCCAATCCTGAACTCCTGGATCTTTTACTTTCAATTCATAGAATTGCAGTTTTAGTGAATAATATAACCAGAAGAGTGCCAATTCCAGAATCAGAACTACATTGTATAAACTAGGGTTCCTCTCCTGATCCTAATTTCCGGAGCTATTCACTTTCCACTTCAGAGAATTGAAAATTCAGTGAACATGGTTGTTCAAAATCCAAAATCAAAATTGAAGCATGTAATGTATTCTTACTTTGCCTCGCATCTTGTGACAAGAAATCGGGATGAAGAAGAGATCCGCCTCATCTGGATCTAGGGTACGAAATCGACTCTCTCTAATATTCTGGAAAAAGTAACCCTCGCTAGCATATTTACCAGTAACCTTCCTCGGCGTCTGATAAAAAGTATTGGGATCGCCGTCAGGATAGATGTAAACCTTGAATTTCTTCTCCATCTCGGCGTAATTCAAGCGAAAAGCCTCCGGCGAATGATAAACATCGGAATAATCCTCCTCCAATGGAGTTTCATCACTCCTATCTCCACTAATTTCATTTACAAAAGCCTGAGGAACATTAATTTGACCTACCACAATCGGAGACGACAACGGTGAAGTCCGTATAGAATTGAGAGAGAAATAAAACAGAGAGAGGAAAGTAACAATGGCAACGGTGAGAAGTGATCCTTTAAGTGAACATAGCGGCGAAGATCCGCCGGAGAGCTGCGACGGTTTAACGATTGTCATCGGCCGGATCTGTATCTCTGCATTAGCAATACTCTACCTGTCCATATCTAAAGCTTCACATGCTATTTAGCTTATTAAATGGGTTACTTTATTTATATAATTAAAAATATTTTATCTAAAATATTGTTTTGTCGTATAATAATAAAGATTAATATTATTGCACCGTCATTGCCTAATATGTGTATATATAATTTTATATATACACAAATATACATAAACAATAGTTTTTTTTTTCATTAGGGAACTAGAAATAATAAAACTTCATGTTTTTAAATTTTATAAACTTTTTTTTTCTCTCATTCAAATGGTCAAATATACAGATTTTTTTCCTCTCTTTGAATAATCCTTTCTTTATTTAATTTAATAAAAATATAAATAAAAGTCTAAAATTAATCATGATTTTTTTTTTGTATAAATTCTAGAATCAATAAATAAACCTAATTAAGTTGAATATCTAAGATGAAGTCTGATGTATTTGGTAGAATAAAGTTCGAATTTTACAAGCAACCAAACAATACAATATTTTATACTCCTTTTATATATTAGTGTCATGAACATAACAAATTAAATGAAAATACTAATAACATTAACAGTGTAAGAAATATAAATAAATATATCTGTATATATATTTATATTATAAAAATGTTAAATTTCTTAATCTTGTTTTTTTTTTCATCGTGAGTTTTTAATTAGCATAAACTAAATATTAATTTAAAATGTATATATACGACTATATACGTATTATTCATGAGTGTGTATATATTCTTTTTTTTTTTTGGTGGGGGAGTGTGTATATATTCTTTGTTCTATAGTTAATTCTTACCAAACTAAATTTTATTTAGGAAATATAATATATACGAGATTTATTGATGAAAAAAGAAAAGTAAAAAAAGAAGACATATATAAAAAGAAAATTATACAAAAAAAAGAAGGAAATAAAGACAAAAACAAAATTAGAAAGTAAAATCTTATGTAAGAAATCAAGTAATTTCCATTAGAAGTTTGGTTTACCTACACACCAAAGTCCAACAATATATGTATATAATTCATATATGTAAAGTCTAATGTGTATATATACCCACATATACATATAGAATCTTAGAGATCTTATTCCTTCACATTATTTTCGATCGATTTTCAAAGATGAATATAGTTTCGTCGAGTATTTGTTTTCTTCTTCTTCTTCATATCATCACATTCTCTGAGCCCACAAGGTCAGTTTTCTTCATATACACATATCATATATACATTTATTATATATACATATGTACAAAATTCACATCTTTTGTTGGAACTTGATAAAAAAATTATTTAATAATTTGTAAGAATTTATGTTGCTATTTCATATAGTTATTATATATATGAACTTCAAAATTATTCGAGTTTTTATGATTTATAAAGGAGTTTTTTTAAAATATATTAATTCATGGGAGATTTTAAGTATTATATACTAATTTACACATAAGTATAGTTTGGAACCCACCAATCAATTAATGTATTTTTTGCAAAAATTTCATGAATTAATATACTTCTCAAAAAATATCTTTTATAAACTTGATCTCGATTATCATAAAAGATTTGTATCTTTTAATTTTTAACATCTAATTGTGTTTTATTATATTTTTAAATGAATTTATGTTTTTTTAAGAATAGTTCGAAGATTGTAAGAATTTAGTTATATATAAAAGAAATCGTATTTTTGCTTTTTAGGTTAATTGTATATATTTTGTTTCTTAAAAAACGACTATTTTTGAATGAATCGTAAATATTTTGAGTTTATATATTTTTTTCCAATTTGAGTTTATATTTATAAAATAAAACATTTAATACCAAAAATAAATGATTTTTTTTTAAAAAAAATAAATGATTTTGTTTAGTCGTGTAGACTACACGGTGTAGTGTTTATTTTACACGTTCTTTGAATTGTCCACTAATAAATATTTTCAAAGGTTATTAGATTTTATTTAGGTATAATTTCATAATTATTCAAAACAAACCTAGTTCTCTTTGCGTTATGGCCTAATTATATTTTTTTTTTTAAATTTAGTTATAACTTAATTTTATATTTTGTCTGTTTTTTTTATTTCATATTTTAATTATTAAATTGGTATATTCAACAGCGGATTCCCAACTATTCAACAAGTCAAAAAAAGACATAGAGCTAGAGAGGTAACTTTATTTTTATTTTTGTATGTAGAGTGTTTTTAATTAATAAAAAGTATCCTTATATAATTTAAATTAAATTATTTTGCAGGTCATAGTTGATAATGGGATAATTAAAGTGAGTTTCTCGAATCCTGAAGGACTAATCACTCAAATTAAATACAAAGGAATCAGCAATGTTCTTAATCCATATATCGCACAGCGAGGGTAATTAATTAATTAATTAAGATTAAGATAAGCTTATATTTTATTATTAATTTATATAATATAGTTTTTATATTAATTGGTTCGGTATAAATGTAGATACTGGGACATAACGTCAGAAGGAACAAATATTCGAGGATTAGATAGGTAATTCACATTCTTTTTAATCTATTATTATAACCAATTATTAAATACTTTTTAAACTAATAATCTTTATCAAAATTATCATCATTTTTCTCTATAACAACTAACATACTTTCATAAATAAATCACATTAACATTTTAAACCAACTTACTTTTATTAAAATTCTCGTTATAATATTTTTTATTTAATATTTAATAAGTTCGAAAAAATATTACTAGATGTAACAACTAATTATAAAATTCAACTAACTAACTGTATCAATTATTTATGTAGACTATTTTCATTTTCTCCAACATACAAAAATAATTAATACAATTAGTTACTTGACATTTATAATTAGTTATTACACCTATTAATACTTTTTCTTAGTTATTAAATATTTTTAAGATCATATCTATTTTTTTTTCTTTTCAATTTTTTACGTCACACTATAAAATCAAAGATAATTCTCGAAAAATATTATTATACCAATTAAATTATCTTATCTATTAAAAATAACATAGTTTCGTGTATACTTTATATAAATATTTTGTATTAATATCTTATAAGATATTTAAGATTTATTGTATCTAACATTTTGTTTACTTTATGAATCTTCATTTTTGTATAGAATTGAAGGAGATAAATTTAAAATAATAACTCAAAACGAAGAACAAGTAGAGATATCATTCTCTAGAACATGGACCGACAATTGTGATCATACACCATTAATCATAGACAAAAGATATATTATTCGTACAAATATTTCTGGAATTTACACATACGGTATCTTCGAGAGACTTTCTCAATGGCCTGAAGTCGATATAAGTCTTATACGATTCGTATTCAAACTTAACCCCGATAGGTATTTATTTTATTTAATTTATATTCAATTCAATTTTGCTATATATTTCTTGTTTTATATTTAATTCAAATTTATCTAGTTTCCATTACATGGCGGTGTCCGATGACCGGCGACGAGATATGCCGATGGACGATGACCGTGATATTAGTAACGGTCGTGCCATGGCTCTTTCTTATAAAGAGGCCGTACGTTTAATTAATCCTCATAATCCTATGTTCAAAAATCAGGTAATTATTATTATATATATATATATTTTTTTTTATTATACTCTATAGAACTAATTAATTACTTTTGAAAAAAAAATGATTAAAACATGTTTAGCATGTTTTGAAAAAAATGATATATTAATTTTACAAAAAAAAATAAGTCTATTTATAATGTTGTATTCGTAATGTCGTGTTAATTTTATATATTTTGGACCGTAATAACTATTAACAATCAAAATGTATTTTTAGTTTGAGTTATTGAACATCGACTATTATTGAACCTAAATATTTTCAATATCTTGAATCCTACAAACTAATAAAACCGGTTTGTTGTTCATACGACAAAAAAAATTATAATTTTTGTTTATCAAATTTGATATATTTTTTTTTTTGATGTTTTAAAATTACGTTTTTTTTTATATTAATTAATATTGTGTTTATTAGGTTGATGATAAGTACCAATACTCATGTGAAATCCAAGACAACAAAGTACATGGTTGGATCTCGACAAAATCTAATGTTGGATTTTGGATAATCCAAGCTAGTAGTGAGTACCGGTCAGGTGGACCAATCAAACAAGAACTCACATCTCATATCGGTCCAACAGCTATCGCGGTAATAACAAAAAAAAAAAAATCTAATTAATTTACAAAAAATTATATAATTATCAAAACTTTCTTATAATTTTTACGATGTTGAATTTTATTATATGCAGACTTTTACAAGTGGACATTATGTTGGTATGGACATGGACACACATTACACAGTTGGTGAAACTTGGAAAAAAGTATTAGGACCTGCTTTTATTTACTTAAATTCTGATTATTCCGGTCAAAATCCTATCGATTCATTGTGGTTTGACGCCAAACGACAGGTATATATATTAATTTAAATTAATTCTATAGTTTAATTATAAATAAAGAGATTAATAATTTAATTAATTTTTAGACCGAAGAAGAAGTTAAATCTTGGCCGTACGATTTTGTCGCATCCGCTGACTTTCTTACTCGCCGAGAAAGAGGAACCGTCACCGGTCAATTCCTAGTCAACGACAGGTATATAAAGTCAAGAGTTAAACCGGCCCCCGGAAAAGACCAAATTTCTTTTGTTAAATCCGGTTTACGTTTTAGATTTTACTTTATTTCGGATAATTTATATTTTGGAAAATTTTATTTTTCTTAATGTTTTTCAGATTCTTGACACCTGCTAGTGCTAGTTTTGCACACATCGGTTTAGCACCGCCTGGAGAACCCGGTTCATGGCAAACCAACACAAAGGTTAATTTTTTTTTAACCCCACAAAGGTTAATTATAATTAATAATAAAAATTAACTAATTTAGTGTATTTGATTATTCAATTTTGCTTTTTCTAGGGATATCAATTTTGGACAAAAACAGACCAAACCGGTTATTTCACAATAGAAAACATCAGACCGGGAATTTACAATCTCTATGGTTGGGTCCCCGGTTTCATCGGAGAATTTAAACACATAGACACCATAACCATATCAGCAGACCAAACAATTACACTAAACCAAATCGTGTATTATCCACCAAGAACCGGTTCAACTTTATGGGAAATCGGTATACCGGATCGAACCGCTAAAGAATACTTCATACCAGAACCATACAACACTACATTCAATCCCTCTCTAAACCTCTATAACAAGTAAGTCTCCAAATTCTTAAACTTTAATTCCGGTTTACTAAACCCGGTTTAATTTTGATTAAACCGGATTTAATGATTTAACAGGTTTAGACAATATGGACTATGGCAAAGATATACAGAATTGTACCCTGGTCAAGACTTAGTCTATACAATTGGAGCTAGTAACTATACTTATGACTGGTTCTACGCTCATGTAACACGAAATGTCGAAAATTCGACATATATACCGACGATTTGGCGAATCGTGTTTTATGTACCGTTTGTGCATTGGAGAAGTATTTACACTTTGCAGTTAGCTTTAGCTTCAGCTTCAAGAGCTAATCTTCAAGTGTATATAAACAACGAAAACTCGAGACCGTTGTTTTCGACGGGAGATATCGGGAGAGATAATGCGATTGCGAGACATGGAATTCATGGATTATATAGACTTTATAGTATAAGTGTGCCTGGGAGGATGTTGAGGATTGGGAGTAATACGATTTATTTAAGACAAGCTAAGGTTTATGGACCGTTTGAAGGTTTGATGTATGATTATATTAGATTTGAAGAGCCTTTTAGAAGTTAGATTTATGTCGAGGATTTTATTTTATTTTATTATTTTTTTATATTGGAGTTGAGGAATTATGTTGGTTATTTGTAGAGTCGGTCCAAATATGAATAAATATAAGAATACAATAAAGATTGAGTTTACGATTTTTTTATTCAAACTCTTTTAGTTTGAGATTTGTATTTAGATAGGTGAAAAATCCTCTAAACTATCTATTTTTTAGCGAAAAAAACTCTCTGAATTTTGTTTTTTCGGCTAGAAAACCTTTAAACTGTTTCTTTTGGCGAAAAAACTTTTCCGATATAAGCGTTAAATCATTGTTTCTTACTAATTAAATAAACCGATAGATTTAAACAATAAAATTAAAAATTAATAACTCCGGTTAATTAAAATTAAAATTTTATAGTTTAAAACATCGTTTTTTTAACTAGATACAATGGTAATTCAACGGTCAATTTAATTGAGAGGTTTTTTTCGCCGGAACAACTAAGTTTAAGAGTTTTCTCGCCACCTTAATAGTTTAGAGTTTTTTCTTGAAAAAAAAAACAAAGTTTAGGGGTTTTTCACTAACTTAATAATTTAGGACCTGTTTCGCAAAAAACAGATAGTTTAGGAAGTTTTTCACCATCATTCCACAAAAAAAAGTTGTGAAAGTTCAAATCTTGGTTTCATTAAATGAAGGTTTAAGTAAGAACAAAAAGATACCACCAGCAACAGAAACATTAAGAGATTCAAACTCAGCAGCCATTGGAATACTCACAAGCTCACAAACTTGCTTTGACTCCTCAGATAATCCATTCCCTTCACTACCTAAGATCAAACACAAAGGCTTTTCCACTAAAGATTCAGCAAACTCTACAGAAACTTTAGAAACCGGTTTCAAATTCTGAGTACTACTTGATGGATGACCAGCTAATAACTTCATATCAAACTCATCTTTTAAAACCTTAAGATGTTTCCAGTTACCAGAAACTATAGGTAACTGAAATGAAACACCTCTACTTGCTCGTAGAGCTTTATCATTGAATGGATCACAACATCCTTGAAGCAGAAATACACCATCCTATGATCAAATCAAAAGAATTTAATCAAATTATTAACTCTAATTGGTAGAGAAATTAGTGAAGAAATTGATCATCTTTATACCCAATTAAAAGCCATAGCTGATCTTAGTAGTGTTCCAAGATTTCCAGGATCCTGCATAAGTAAAACATTTCAAATTGAATCTGGGTTCCTTTTAATATGCAATCTTGAGCAGAAAATGATGTTAACCTGTACACTATCAAGAACAAGAATTCTGTGAGAAGAAGGGAACCATAGATTGCAATCTGTTGTGTTTTTAGTATCTTTAAGATCTATGAAGCTTTTAGGGATTCTTATCAATGCAATGGCTTCAATAGCTTCAGAAGATTGAACTCCAGAGAGTTTCTTCATTACTAAAGAGCTCACACGAACTATACGGAGACTTAAACTCTTTAGTTCTTGTGGAATTTGAGCTTCTTCTTGAAGAAGTAAACAGTCAATTTCAATGGCGATTCTTAGCTTATTCGCTTGGAACATACATATTTCTCTGTGAAAACGAAGTTTGAAGTTATTGAAATCCAATTTCTTATGAAATCGAACGCGAAAAGGAAACATTTCATACCTAATTGGGATTGTTCCGATGATGACAACAGAGCCATGAGTGTGGCGATAAGATGAGCTTTGACGAAGTTTTAAGCAGTGTTTAACAAAAGGGTTTGAAGTACTGGTGATGGATTCCACATGAGACGGTAACGAAACCCTAAAGTTTGGGGATTTATCTGAATCGTTAATAGAAGGGTTTATCTGAATCTGGTTTTTTGGTAATTTAGCTGATAAAGCTCGAAGCTTTGAAGCTGAGATTTTAATTTCACATGATGGACGTAAATACAGAGACGGTGGTGAAGCGAAAACACATCCGCAATGCATTTCTTTAGATTCTCCGATGACGACGACGGAGTCGGCCAAGGCGGAGAAGATGCCGTTTCTCAGTTTCTAAAGAAAGCCCATATAAGTGGTTAAAGCCCATTAAGGATTAAGGCCCATTAAGGTCTATTAATGTTAAGTTACCTTTTAGTGTTGTTTTGTGTTAACGGTCGTATTGTAGATTCAAATTTGAAAACCCCAAAAAATCAGTACCCATAAAACACGCCTCTTTCCATCTCTGTCTTTCCTTTTCTTTGGGATTCAAAAGTTTTCATTTTTTTGATCTTTGAAGAGCGAAAACGGTAAAGAGAACACATTTTGCTTTGTCTTTTTTTGCAATTCTGAATTTGGGTTTATCAGAAACCGATTGAAATTCTCCATGGAAGATATTCAGTTCGATAGTCGAGTAATTCCGGACGATATGAAAGTGACGTCAACTGGGTCACCGGAAATTAGGGTTTTTAAATGCGAAAGAGATGAGAACGAGACGATTGAAGAGACTGCAATTGCCGTGGAAGAATCTGGAGATTCAATTTCGGATCCGATGTTGTGTGATCCGAATTCAAGATTCGTGGCTACTGGGTTTACAAGATCAAATTACACAGGTTGGATCCTTCGAGTTTCTCTCTGCTGATTTCCCCTTTCCTTGGAATTTAGAGTTTCTGTTTCTTGTTCCCAATTTATTGGTCAAGTATTTCAAATTTGCAGCTGATTTTTTTCAATAGATCTCTGTTAATTTCGTTTCTATTTGATAATTTTGTTAGCAGATGAGATCATTATGTTCATAAATGCTGGAGAAGATGATGTAAACACATCAGATTCTGCTCTGAATATCCTCAGTGACACTGATTTCGAAGGTGGAGATGTACTAAGAACAGATGAAGCTATAATTGAACCAGGAGACTTCCCTTTCATATATCAATCAGCGCGTGTAGGAAACTTTCAATATCAGTTGAAAAATCTTCCTCCAGGAGAATATTTTGTCGATTTCCATTTTGCAGAGATCATTAATACAAATGGACCTAAAGGAATAAGAGTATTCAATGTCTTTGTTCAAGAAGAGAAGGCAAGTTAGTTAGACCAAAGATCTTATTTCTCCAACTAAGTCAAGCTGCTTAATGCTAAGTAAAGTGTTTCTGTAATGTCAGGTCTTAGCTGAATTCGATATCTTTTCAATCGTTGGTGCAAATAAGCCACTCCTGTTGGTTGATTTGAGAGTAATGGTGATGGAAGATGGATTGATTACGATACGGTTCGAAGGAATCAATGGAAGTCCAGTAGTTTGTGGGATTTGTGTTAGGAAAGCACCACAGGTTTCAGGTAATGTTGCCTTCTTTAAGTTGTAAATCTCTTGTGGTTTGTTCCTAACTCATTAATGGCGAATTTATGCAGCTTTAAGGGCTTCACAAGATTATATCAAGTGTGATAATTGTGCAGCTGAAATAGAGATTTCTCCTGCTCGGGTATCGTCTTTTTACTAGCTTGTTTTACAGACAAAATGTAAGCATTTTTGATCATTCCACTTGTTGTAATGTTGAGCAGAAGAAGTTTATGAGAACTAAAGCTCAAGATAAGTACGAGAAGAAGATAGAAGAGCTTACTAAGCAATATAAACATAAGACAAATGAGTGTCACGAAGCTTGGATGTCTTTAACTTCTGCAAATGAGCAGTTAGAGAAAGTGATGATGGATCTTGACAATAAGATGTTTGAGGCACAATCTTTAGGTAAAGCTGAACTTGATATAAGAGATGCAAATGAATAAATTTCAATCATAGCTAGTTCATACTTTTCGCCTTTCTAAATCTTTGTTAGTGAAGTTTTTCTTGATTTTAATGGCTATTTGAAAAACAGATCAAACCGTGGTAAAGCAAGCTGATAGTTTAAGGAGTTTAACTAGCAAATATGAGAGTGATAAGATACACTGGACCACAGGGATTACTACTTTACAGCAGAAGATAGAGGTAGGTAGTGACTTGCTTAAGCAGTAGTGTTAATACCTC
This sequence comes from Aethionema arabicum, assembly GCA_000411095.1. Classification (NCBI taxonomy): domain Eukaryota; kingdom Viridiplantae; phylum Streptophyta; class Magnoliopsida; order Brassicales; family Brassicaceae; genus Aethionema; species Aethionema arabicum. The sequence continues at coordinate 364,246 of KE151495.1, forward strand.
TTTTCTATGTACTTGATTTCCAAGATTTCCTGGAGTTTATGGAGTTGTTTCCTTACAGATAATGAAGAAAGAACAATCTCAGCTATCTAATGAAGCACATGAGTGTGTGGAATCAATCCCTGAATTGTACAAAATGGTTGATGGAGTTCAAGCACTTGGTGAGCTTACCTGAGTTCTTAAAATGAGATTCCTAGAGGTTACTTCATGAACTAACACTATCTTCAAACTCAAAAACAGTTTCACAGTGTGAAGATCTCAAGCTGAAATACAGTGAAGAGCAAGCAAAGAGGAAGGAGCTATACAACTATATACAGGAGACTAAAGGCAATGAACTGTTATCTCTTTCATGATGGTTTTTGCTTATGTTTCTTGACTTCAAGATTGAAAAATTTCCTCGTAGATTGCTAATAAAATCCCATTTAATCAGGCAATATCCGGGTCTTTTGTCGTTGTCGGCCTTTAAATAAGGAGGAGACATCATCTAAGTTTGCCACAATTGTTGATTTTGATGGTGCAAAAGATGGAGAGCTTGGAGTCATTACAGGAAATTCTTCTAAGAAAAGTTTCAAGTTTGATAGAGTTTATACACCAAAAGATGCTCAAGGTATTGATGTATATACATTCACATTGATGATTTCATCATAATGTCTAATAAAACTTTCTTTCTATGGTAGTTGATGTCTTTGCGGATGCTTCTCCTATGGTTGTTTCTGTCCTAGACGGTTACAACGTCTGTATTTTCGCATACGGACAAACAGGAACTGGAAAGACTTTTACCATGGAAGGTACTCCACAGAACAGAGGTGTCAATTACAGAACAGTTGAGCAGTTATTTGAAGTTGCTAGAGAAAGATGGGAAACATTTTCATATGATATATCAGTTAGTGTTCTTGAGGTTTACAATGAACAGATCAGAGACTTGTTAGCAACATCTCCCACAACTAAAAAGTAAGAAAACAGTAATTTTGACTAAGTCTTGAATCATAAACTGTTCTTTAATGGCTGATTTTTCTTTCCAAGGTTGGAGATAAAGCAATCTGGTGATGGTTCACATCAAGTTCCTGGATTAGTAGAAGCAAGAGTTGAGAATATTAATGAAGCTTGGAATGTTCTTCAAGCTGGAAGCAATGCAAGAGCTGTTGGATCTAATAATGTAAACGAACATAGCAGCCGCTCGCACTGGTATGTGTTTCTGTATTGCTCTCTCCTGCATTTTCAAAGCGAGGAATCTTATCGTATTTGTTCTGTTTGCAGTATGCTCTCTATTGTGGTTAAAGCTAGGAATCTGATGAATGGTGAATGCACTAGAAGTAAGCTTTGGCTTGTGGATTTAGCTGGAAGTGAAAGACTAGCAAAAACTGATGTACAAGGGGAACGTCTTAAGGAAGCACAAAACATTAATAGATCACTTTCAGCACTTGGAGATGTGATTTATGCATTAGCAACAAAGAGTAGTCACATTCCATACAGGTTCGTTGAATCTATTGCTGAGGAAAGTTTCTTTTTTGGTATCTTAAGTGCTTTAACATTGTTAAATCTACTCTCAGGAACTCAAAGTTAACACATTTGCTTCAAGATTCACTAGGTAAATGATCCTTATCACCTAAGATTTGAGGATTGGAAAGTGTAGTTTCGTCACATTTCTCATAAAGCTGATGAAAAATGGTTGCAGGAGGTGACTCAAAGACTTTGATGTTTGTGCAAATTAGTCCCTCTGAGCATGATTTGAGCGAGACTTTAAGCTCGTTGAATTTTGCAACTCGTGTACGAGGAGTTGAGTTAGGTCCTGCAAAGAAACAAGTGGATACTGGTGAGATTCAGAAGATGAAAGCAATGGTATGAAATCTGATTCTATCTTTTTCTGCTTGTGTAACCATTTTTGTGTCTAATCTTTGCTTTTACTGCTCCATTTTTGAAGCTGGACAAAGCAAGGCAAGAGAGTAGATACAAAGATGACACTATAAAGAAGCTGGAAGAGAATATTCAGAATCTGGAAGGTAAGAATAAAGGGAGAGACCAAACATACAGAAGCTTTCAGGAGAAGTGCAAAGAGCTTGAAAGCTTGCTCGAGTCGAAAAACTCTTTATATAGTCAAACAGAGAAGCAAAACACACAGCTTCTAGAGAGATTAAAAAGCAGAGATGAGATTTCCATCAATCTCCAGCAGAAGGTAAAAGCTTTCTACCGAATGAAACATAACATGCTTGATTTCTTCGGTTTACATGGCTAAAAGAGACGATTTTTCGGTTTGCAGGTTAAGGAGCTGGAGTTAAAGCTTAGGGAGAGACAGCAATCAGAATCTACAGTTTATCATCAAAAGGTTAAGGAACTTGAGAATAAGTTGAGAGATTCTGAAAACAACTCCATTGAGTTACAGCAGAAGGTTAAAGACAGATTCCATTTCAAATTTTTTTCTGTATTTTTATGTACAGAAACGTGAAAACTCACTCTTTCTTCACAGATCAAGGAGCTGGAGATAAAGCAGAAAGATGAACAAAACCAAGAAGTGATGTTACTACGTTACAAAGTTAGTTTCTTGCTTCTCTGCAAACGACTCCATGGACTTTATTTCCTTATACCATGTCGATTTTGATCTTATTTTACAGATTAAGGAGCTTGAAGCAAGGCTAAAGGAGCAAGAACAACATATACAACAACAACTTGCAACTCGAGAATTCCATGATTTTGTCAATGCAACTCCTAATGGAATGGAAATTAGCTTCAAAGACGAGAACTTAGGCAATGAAATGATTGAGTCTAACGTTTTGAAGACTCTTAACTCGGTTAATCGGCCCAAGACTCGTCATTGCAGAGTATCACTGCCTAAAAGAAACGATTCATTTCTCCATGAGCTAACGAGAAAGAAGAGAGACTCAAGAAGTGGTGAAACAGAGAATAATGGAGATGCTTTGATGCATATGAATGAGAAACGAATCAGGAAATCAGATCCACCAAAGGTTATTGCTAGGCTTACTAGACCAATAAGACCAGTTGCAGCTTCTGGTTCATCAAATCAAGTGAATATGGCGGCGCAAAAGAGAGTTAATAGCAGAGAACAAGGTCCGAGTAGTAAGGAATTGGGCCCTAAGAAGAATATCTGGTCAAGATGAAGAAGCAAAACCCTAAGAAACTAACCTCTGGTTTCTCTGTATCTGAAGAACACAGAACAATGTACAACACTTGAGAAACTTATCTAGATGTATGTAAATCTAATCTCTTTCATCACCTGAGCTTCTTGCTTAAGCCAATGGCTCAATTTTTTTTGTTAACAATCCCTAAATTGCGTCTTCCTGCCCAAAATTAGGGTTTGTTAACATATGTTTTCTCTCTCTCTCTTGTTCTGCGATTGAAGTTGTGTTTAAATACAGATTTAGCAGAGAATCTATGTGATTTGATTGATCGGACTTGTTATGAATTTTGTGGAGAAATCGTTGCTTCTGGAATTAACCAGTCGATGCAACTCTCTTCACGTTTTCAAACAGATACAAGCTCAGTTGATTTCTCATGATTTTCTTCGTGATGACTTCGTGATCAATGGAGTAGTGAATTTTCTTGGGAAATCAGCTGATTTTGCAGCTTATAGCTCTGTAATTCTCCAGAAAATCCGTCGTGGGTTAAGCTCTTTTCCTTACAACACGCTTTTATCAAGCTACGCAATTTGTGAAAACCCAAGAGTAACGATTCTTGTTTACAGAACATTTGTTAGTAATGGATTTTCACCGGATATGTACACGTTTCCACCAATTTTCAAAGCTTGTGGGAAATTTTCAGGTATCAAAGAAGGGAAACAGATTCATGGAATCGTCACGAAGATGGGGTTCTCCAATGATATCTATGTGCAAAACTCGCTTCTTCATCTCTACGGTGTTTGCAACGAATTAGGTAATGCACGTAAAGTGTTCGATGAAATGTCTGTTAGAGATGTAGTTTCATGGACTGGAATTATATCTAGTTTCTCGAGAATTGGATTATATAAAGAAGCTTTAGATATGTTTTCAAACATGGATGTTGAAGCTAATTTCGCTACATATGTGTGTGCTTTAGTTGCAAGTGGTCGTCAAGGATACTTAAGTTTAGGACAAGGAATCCATGGATTGATCTTGAAAAGAACATCCTCCATGATTAGCTTAGAGATTGGTAATGCTCTTATAGATATGTACGTTAAATGTGAGCAATTATCCGATGCAAAGAGAATCTTTAGTGAATTACAGAAGAAAGATATTGTTTCTTACACAAGTATGATTAGTGGATTAGTTCAATCCAAAAGAAGTAATGAAGCCATTGAACTGTTTTATCTAATGCAAACTTCAGGTCTAAAACCAGATGGGTTTATACTAACTAGTGTTCTCTCTGCTTGTGCTAGTTTAGGAGCTATAGATTATGGTAAATGGGTTCATGAATATGTTCTAAGTAGTGGAATCAAATGGGATACACATTTAAGTACAGGAATCGTTGATATGTATGCAAAATGTGGTTACATAGACACAGCAATGGAGATTTTCAATGGAATTAGAACCAAGAATGTCTCTACATGGAATGCTTTGTTGAATGGTTTAGCTATCCATGGAAAAGGACATGAATCTCTTAAACTTTTCGACGAAATGGTTAATCTTGGATTTAAACCAAATGAGATAACTTTTCTTGCGATTTTAACAGGTTGTTGTCATACAGGGTTAGTTAAAGAAGGAAGAAGCTATTTCCAGAAGATGTTAGAGTTTAATCTAAGTCCTAAGTTAGAACACTATGGATGTTTGGTTGATTTGTTATGTAGAAATGGATTGTTAGATGAAGCTTTGGAGGTTATTGAAGTGATGCCGTTTAAAGCAGATTTGATAATATGTGGAGCTGTTCTTAGTTGTTGTAAGAGTTTAGGGAGATTGAAATTACCTAAAGAGATGTTAGATAGGTTTTTGGAGATGGAGTTTGATGATGGTGTTTATGTAATTTTGTCTGATGTTTATGCTGCTAATAGAAGATGGGATAATGTTGCAGAGATTAGGAAGATGATGAAGTTAAGAGGTGTTTCTAAGTTACCTGGTTCAAGTTCTGTTAGAAGTTGATGATGTTATGATGATGATGATGTTATGATGATGATGATGATGATGGATGTGTGATGTGATACATGAGGATTGAGATTTTGTTAGACATGAGAAGAGTCATGAGTTTCTTGCAATGGTTCTTGTTCTGAAGTAAAAGCTGTCTTCTTCTGCTTCACGTTCCTCTTGCTTCTTGATCTTATTATATATAAATGTATTATATTATATGTTATGAATTTAATATAATATTTATGTATATGGTGTTTTGTACATGTATGTTTTTGCACACATATTTTTGATTCGGCAATTTTTAAATTTATAATATCTTTATAAATGATTAAATTTAAGAGGATATATATACTCCTTATTTTTAAAATAAATGATTTAAAAAAAGTACGTACATTAATTACTTATTAATGTTAATTATTTGGATTTTCTTAAAAAAAATAATTAATGATTAAGTTACAACAAGGGGAAAATACTAATTAAGTTCCTTCATAGATTTCTGCATATAGTACACATTATTGGAGTTCTAAATATTTAAAATGATTGCGGAAAAAAATATTTAAAATGATAAATATTTTGATAAATCATTTTTTAATACAAGCAACTTTGAAATGACAATATTTATTTAGAATTAGCATTAATATATTAATTAAAACTAATCACTAATGATGATGATAATGATAATAACATGACACACATACATACATATGCATCAATTTATGTAATCAAGGCATACCATTACAATACCAATTTCCTAAATTACCCTCAGCATTACCACTATTTTCATTATTGCCACCAGTTTCAAAACCCCACCCCGCCAAAGGAGAAATCATCACCGGCGCCGGAAGCGTCACCGGTGCCGTTAACGGC